>VYZQ01020028.1:22016-32799 GCA_013400655.1 Mystacornis crossleyi
ATTTACCTCTACCACAAACAGCATGAATGAGTATTTAGATTTTCTAGTAGGTTTGTTGGTTTTTTTGTTTTGGTTTTTTTTGGGGTAGTGTACAAATGTACATTTTTTCCTAAGAAATTACATTTTTCCAAAATCTTCAGTTTTCTCCACAGTTTTAATTTTTGAACAGTGCTTTGCATCATATAGCTGAGTCATTGTATTTGTTAATAAACTGTATGTTTTAAATTAGACTGGCACTGTTAGGACAGTATGGAAAATGGCAGTTGGTCATGGAGAACCACAGACATGATCTGAAAGTCTGTTTGGGACACACTTCTCAACATCATTTACGACTCACAAAGCCAAAGATGACAGATGTAAGGGCTAGCACTTCCAAAGAAGAAAGGACAATATATGGTAAATCTGGATAATTAAACTTAATAAAAAGGTCTAATTTTATGAGTTGGAGGAACGATACTTTGGTAAAAAAATATATCTCACTGGTGGGAAAGATTTTAAGAAGACTGTGAAGACTTCCAGGTGAACTAAAACCTTCTACTCCACCAGAAACTAAGATCTGTAGTAGTTTTGACAACATCAATAGCAGAAGAAGAGGCACTCTCTGATTCTCCATGCTTGATGTGAAACCGCCTTTTTTCTTTTGTATCTAAAAAATAGTACAAAATGCATAAATTAATTCTCTGCTTATGCTATTTAAAAATGGTAATATCAACCCACATTATATTTTGAATGATTAAGTGGTTGTCATCTGGGTTTTTGGTCTGAAGAATTCTGTTACTTCATCAAAACCAAGATCCCTGACTGCTTATTCTTTGGAAGTTTTCAGCAGGAAGGTCTGAAGAAGATAAACAGATCTGAAAGAAGCAGATGCTACTGGAAAATTTGGTAAGCAATTCAGGACTGACTATCTCAAATGGTAAGGAACTTGCTAAGCTAAATCAAAGTTGTCAAAAATGCCAATCTGAGTTATACGTTATGAAGTAGGAAAAGCCATTCTCAATTGGGCTGCCAGGTTACCTCAGGCGCTTCTCAGCATCTTGCTACTGACCACTAAACAACCATTTTAATGAAATTATCCTTTTATCACCACAGGACTTGTCTTCACTGCTGTACTGGCTTACAGTGCATCACACATATATGTGAAGTCATGACTTTTCCCATATACATCACTTCATACTTACCCCAAATCAATTTTAACTGATTTTGGTGTGGCATCGCAATTGCTTTCTTAAAAAAACCCATGTTTATTCTCTCACACCACATTGTATTAATATGAGCTAATCGGTTCTGTTCTTGATTGCCATTTCTATTAGTCTGATGCAAATGTGATACAGATCCGAGCTGCCTAGACCTACTTGGAAGCCCATCTGGAACACAGGCGTCCTATGAGACATTTTGTGGGGGCTAAAAGAAACATTACAGCCTTCTGTTTGGCTCTTTTGTTTCTGAGTGCTCTTGCTACTCTGGGATGAACATTATCTATCTGGTCCTGGCAATTTGATATTCCGAATTTAGTATTTGTCCCCCAAGTTTTGCCACTGATACAACATTTTTAAATACTTCTTATGGTAAGTTCTTTTCGTCTTCTCCCAGAAACGCTTCTCAGGAGCAGAGAAAGCAAAAGCTTTTCACTTGCTCTTCAGTGAGCAAGTGCTGGCAGGCAAATTCAGGAAGAAATAAACGTTCCTCTAGTGTAACAAACACTGTGATTCACAGGCTGAACTGACTGTTGGCAAAGTCTGCACAAGCAATCTGACACCGAGGGCATTTTCACTGAACTGTTTCATTACGTTCTTCTTGATCCCATGCAAGCTCTTGTCATTTCTAAGCACTGCCTACCTTGACTTCAGAAAGTCTGACTACAGAAACTGGTATCATTTTACATGATGACAAGGGGTAGTTTTCCAGGTTAAAAGCTGGCCATTGATTGGGAATGGGCATACACATCTATGCCCTTAAGAACTGAAGGAACCGAATTCGAGGCAGTGTGGGCTAAGGGAGCAAGTAGGTAGCACTTAAAGATGTGTCTCAAGGCTACATGACCAAATGTCTCATCATCTCTTAAGCAGCAGAGGAAATCTGGAAATTTTCTTTGCAAATCACAGCATATGAGAGAATGGGAAACCTGGAAGTCTTTCAGACCAAGATTACCCTGTCAGTCTTTGTCATGAGAAAAGGAGTAAAACAAGAGATTGGCAGATGCTGTGAGTAGGCTTGAAAATTTTATACTGCATTTAGGGATCGTAGGATGTAAAACCCCACACCAGATTCACTGAATCCAGCAGGTTTAGCACATTATGTTTCGGACAATCCCTGGTTTAAGAACAGCGATTTCATTCATGGCCCAGCGGCCCAGCGCATATCAAAAAAAAAAAAAAAAAAAAAAAAAAAAAAAAAAAAAAAAAGAAACAAACATAACAANAAAGAGATCAAATTTAATGCAGTGTCTCAAAAATAAAATTTATCAACATTTAAAATGAAAAATTTAAAACTAAATTCAAGGTTAATGGTTAGATATTGAAACTTTAAATTCTAAACACTATGAATCAGAACTTCTTACTAAGCCAGAACTCCTTACTAACCTTCCTACTTCTTGTGCTTCTTCACATGAAATTTGTAATAATAAAGTGGGAGGGAAATAATGTGCAAGTTGGATTGAGGCACTCTCAGATTTCCACGTTCTTCTGTCTCCTCAAGGAACTACGTAGACACAGATGAAATTCAGCATATAAGTCTTGGCGAACTTTGCTGTATTAATAAAAAGCAGATTCTTTCCTGACAGCAGGTATAATTTGGATTAACCACAAGATGGAAAAATGAACTAGGTAAAAGAACACAAGTACAAGGCTAAACATTATGGTAGTTTCTGGAACAATGTATTAAAAGAAAAATAAACTGTATCTGATTTTCAGAGGAGCTACAGTCCCAGTACTGAGCTGTGCAGGCATGTGGCACTTCTGGAATGCAATTCCCTTCAAATGTATTGATCACCTCTGTTCAGTAGTAGTTGACTTCTAATACATTGAACTTTGGCTTTGTTTTTCTGTCTTTGGTCTTTTCATTGAAAAGATGTCATAAACTGGATTGTGACAAGACAACTTACAAAAGTAATTCAAATTACATATTTTAATATTAATTTTAAGTTAATGAGAAACTTCATAAATTTCTTTTTCACAGCAATAAACGTTATGTGATNGGAGAAGCCTTGTCAATCCCCCAGTGGCACTCCCTTCCCTCCAGAAAGTTCTCCTCTCCCCGAAGTGCCATTGGTTTGTGTTCCTTATTCCCTCCTCTGTCCCTTCCCAATTGGTTATCACCCTGTCTGTAACCCAAGAATCCACCCCTTAGTACCTTGCCCATTGGTCCCTGAGTTAGCCCTGCCCCCGTATAAAACCGGTTGTCTCCCTGTCATCTGCGTCACTCCCCTGTGGACCCTTTGGAGCTAATAAAGCCTCTGAAACCCACAAGAGTGATCCCTCCTTCGTTCTTCGCCCCTGCGGACGCTATCCGAGATCGGGTGCTTGCCTGCCTTTCCAGCAAGGACACTGCTTATTCCCAGACGCTGCCACGGGCCTCCGGGACGCCTGCAGCGGGACGCGGTGAGCCAGGGCAAGGGCCACCCCAGCGTCATCAATGCTGTAATTCTTGTATACTGGAAAAGCTCATGTCATTTACACATCTATATGTCAAAGTCTGTTCCCTTGGAACACTGCTGAATCATTCAGTGTTCAGCAGCTACGTATCCTCCCTTATGCAAACTCATTCTGACACAAAGTGTCTCTGAAAACACAAGCTATCTATGCTGCACAGAAGAAAACCGAATAATGTGTTTTTCTACAGCAACCAAACACAGATATGTAGCCACAGTAATGGAAAACAAAATACGGCGGTTTAAGATCAGGGACAGTTTCAGTGAAATATACCTGAAGGACTAAAATAACTACTCACAGATTAGGATGCTTCAAGTCAACTGCAGAATGAACTCACAGAACTGCCTTTAGTTAAACTGGGAATTTCTTGCAATAACAGTGTGCACTCACTTTGCTTATTTTTGTTGAGGATGATAAACTTCTGCTCCAGTGGTTGTTAGTGGTTAAAGCAATTCAGCCCAGTGAGACTGAGCTCACCCTTTCTGAGATCAGTTCACTGTCCACACAAAGAGCTAATGCAGGATGGATTTTTGTTAGCACTGGTCCAGTCAACAACATGATGCTCTTGCTAACAACTTATTTAAGAATTCTTGTGTCGGTTCAGATAAAATCATGGGAAACAGCTAGGGATCAAATCTGGAGATACCCCAAAGAAGGTGGACACACCCAAGCCTGGCTGACTCCAAGAAAATCCTCAAAAATGTGCTGACCATGTAGCAATACACATGTTATGGGTAAGAGTAGTAACCTCAAGCTGTGACCTGACTCTCCCTTGAGTGTGATTGATTCCTGATCAGAGAATGTAGCTAGTTTTGGTCTGATTTCCCTAAACTAGGAAAGTCATGATCTATTTTCCTATAGAAAATAGATGAGCTATACAGAATTTTCCATATTTTACTATTTTGTGTATTTTAAAATTGTTGCTTGAAGACAAGTCCCTAATACAATTCCTCCCAGTAAATTGCTTGTTTAAATTGAAATAAAACCTGTCAGAAATTCTGTTTTGACCATAGCATATTGTTTAATGCTCTTCCTGTTTTCCAAAGGAAGAATCTACGTTTTTCTCCAGTAATTTAAAATATGTTATGTGAACATATTGCTTTGTGCAAAAATATTTACATGTTTTTGTTTTGTTCTCTTGCACTAATAAGAAAGCAGTCAAATCTCTGATTTTTGTGAGTAAGATCAAGAACAGATATTTACTCAGTAATACACTGGGTGTGACAGGAAGAAGGTAGGGAAGGAAGATGCAGCTGAAAAACTGGAACTAGAAATGGAGCCCTTGCTGGAAGTAACATGAGTCCTAGTACAGAGTGAGCAGAGCTGCTGGAAACATCAGAGGAATTGAGCTGAGAAGATGAATGGGAATTTGGATCCAGGGGCAATTTGGCAACATCTGAAGTTTGCCAGTCAGGTGAATCACTGTGGTACAGAAACCATCTTAAGGAACTGCTGTTACCCATCCACAATGAAAAATGAAGATAGAACTCCAGCAAGTAGATGTCTGCTGAACATCTCATGTACAAACACCTGAACCGTAGGAAAGCAGCCTTGATGCACCATGATGCAGAAAGTGTCTCTAGGAACTTTTCTGAGGTTGCTGGACCAAAGCAACTCAAGAGAAACGCAGTCCATGAGTTATAGGCAGCATTTAGAGAGACACTGTAGCAATCCGCTCTCCAAACGCAGAAACCAAGTCCTCTGAGAAAGAGGATGATCAGCCTGGAGAGATTTTCAGGAAGTTCAGGAAACAAGATCCAAGTGCAGGCTAAAGCCCATGCCATCATGTGGCAGGAGGACTCGGCAATAGACCACTGATGGACGTGTTGAGGCCTTTCTACCCAAACACCATGCATCCTTCTGTCCTGGAACCAGGGACCGATGATGAAGGGAAAAGTGGGATTGGCACTAAGGAACTAGGGGTTTTCAAAATCAGATACCACCGCACAGTCGCTTACTTGCTGGAAGCAAAGGTCCTATGAAGGGCACAAAGATTCTGCATCTTCAGGGAAGAAGCACTGGGTCTGAGAAGGCTGCATGTCTGCTTTCTATGGCTGCCAGCAGCACAGGGAAAAGGCAAGAGAAAGATTTTAGAGAGAAAATCTAGGGCCTTACAAGGGAAGTTGGAATCAAGGTCTTCCATGTAATTATGTGCTTGTATACCATAGAGGACTGAAAATGGACAGATGTGCAAAAATGCTTGGCTAGAAAGTGAGGTTTCAGATTCGTTATGGAGTGGAGACTCCTCTGTATGAGACATTTGAAGCTAGACACAAGAAATTCATTTGAATCTTAAGGGAATCAATCTGTTAGCATTTCAAATCCAGAAGGTCATTCTTACTGGTTAGTGGGGGTTGGTGGCAGGAAGGGTAAAAGATGGAGGGTACAGAACAGCACATGGTGTAGGGTGAGTCTTCTACTGATAAGGACAAACAAACAGTAAAACTCCTGCTTAAGGAGTCCATAGCAGAAAGTGCAGCTCTTGCCTCTGATGGCGTGCAAGCTCTCGTTTGAGCTGTTGCAACTGAAGACTCATTCCACAAGTGACTGGAACATTCTTTGGTTAAACGTCCCTATGTGAAACATGAATGCCACAATATCCTCCAGTCTCACTCAAGAGATCCTCCAGTCTCACTCCAGTCTCCCTTCAGAGAAGGGAGCTACAGGAGAAAGAAAAGCCTGTCTTCATAAAAGGGGTGATGAAGATACTTAATGCACTATCAATGCTTCCTTACAATACCCTAAGGAAAGGACTATAGTGGCGTGAATCACCTACCGAAAGGAGCCTGAGGAAAGGGGAAAAGCGAAAAAGATGAGAAAAGTTCATTTTTAAGATGTGCTTCTGAAATCTTTGAAAACACAAGCTAGTGAAGTTGGAGAATGAAGATGAATCAAGAGCAGGCTTAGATCTTCAGCTCACTACAGGCATTGTGAAATGATGTTGTTCTATCTACACTGATTGCATCACACCCACGAGAAGTGTCAGTAATGGAAGAATCGTTTGCAGAGAGGTCAAGGGTAACGACAATGTAGTATTTAAACCGTTTTGCAATGTGCAAAGTCAAAAAGAATCTATGAATGGAGAACTTGAACAATTTCTGTGCTGTTCTCATTTCACCCTAAGAGCCGAAAATAAAAATCAATTTACTGAGATGGATAAAATGTCTGCTTTAAGAATGAAGTCACATCCAAACTGGGACTTAACAGTTACCTAACACAGTTTCCAAATGCTCAGAAAGAGCACATCATTATTTCAGTGTAAAGCTAGAACAGGAGCTAGCTAATTATCTCACAGAAGGAACAAACAAAACTAGACTCCGCCAATGAGAAAGAGCCAGGCCTTTGGATATTCTCTCTCTTGGCTGACACTCCCCTACCAACACTCTGGGCTCAGAAGCAGACTCAAAAGGCAAAGCCAGCCTCCTCTGTTGCCTTCCCAGCATCATTCTAAGGCTGTATCTGAACGTGCATCTGGCACACGCCTGCAAAAGTGATAAAATCTGAGGAGATGGAAGCACAAGCTGGGAGGAAGAGAAAGCAATGCTACAAGTTAACGTGAGAGACACATTAAGAACTCTTTGCTGAACTAATCATCATTTTCTAATCTTTGTTGCATGAGGATATATAGAGATCAACACTCCAGACAGTGATTAATAAATACTTGTAATTTTTCTACCAAAGCAGCAATTGTCAAATCTTTACAAACAAATGTTTAAAAAAGCTGAATATTATGAAACCTTTAAAAAAAAGTGCTGCTGTGAAAAAAAAAAAGAAAAACAAAACAAGGGGAAAGGGACAAATATGGGAAATTAAAAGAATAACAAGAAATTCTAAAATAATAAGTCAGTAAGGGAATTTAGCCTCTGGATGCTTTCCCTTTTTGAACAGATTTTGTACAACGTGCATGATCATTAGACTATTGAACTAAACAGTTCAATAGTCAAAATGTGTCTTGTTACTCAGGAGTCTTATGGCCAAGAACTAGTACCTAAATTCATCTAAATCTGTTAAAAAATAGCTTGAAACACTTAAAAACTTTAATTGAGTTTATTATAACTAGTGACTGCATTTAGTAAAACGAGATCACTGGCGTATGTGATTTAATGAATATAAATTACAAAAAGACAGGCTGAAATGCGTGTCTATTGACCATCATCAACGACTACTAGCAGTAGTATTTTAGCTATTTTTTCAACCCTCTAGTAAATACTTTTTATTGAAACCATACCCATATACTTTGTGAAACTCAAACATATGCTTCCAGGCAAATTACTGAGCCATTTTTGTGGATTTCCAGCACCGATGACACCCTTATCAAGTTGATGTTCACCACCAGTGAGAGAAAAGACACCAAGATCATTACATGTGATCTTGAAACCTAAGTGCCATCTCTTGTACTGCAGCTGAGTTAACTTAGGCAATAGCTGGAACCCTCAGTCCAGAGCTGGCACACATTTCTGAAGTATAAAAGCCTCACTGATTCAAAAGACTTTGACTTTTTTGATATGGTCGCACTTGATCCTCTGTATTTTAGACTGCTTTAGTGAAGTACATGGAAATTAACTACACATATGTAAACAACTAAATCCAAGGTCAATTTTCAAGACTTTCTACTGCACGCAAGCACCATGGCTGTGTGGTGCTTGGTTGTCAGCTTGGGTGAAACCACAACTTAGTACATTTGTATTTTTACCCCAAGTAAATCACAACATAGAAATCAGAGAAGTAATTCTAACCTAGGTCATTTCTTGGACTGTCATTGTTCCTTTCCTGTTGAATCAAGCTGGTGTGATCTGACGTCCCACCATGGAAATGTGGAGAGGAGACGCTTGGTGACCCCAGAGAAAATAACGAGATACAAAAATTCACCCATAACAGTACTAGAGATAACACTGGGTCCCTGATATTTTTGAACTGTCTGGATATTTTCATCCCTAAGGGTAAAAATCTTACTGATACTTTAACATTTTCATAGTGACTGAGCAATACTGGCTTGACGCATTTTGAGAGACAACTACAGAGATTATAGAAGAAGTCAAAATAAGTAACTGAAAACAAGCATTGTATCAAGAAAGTTTCTTAGTCTGAACGGAGAAAAGGAATTTTTTTAAGCTAGCCTCAAAAACTGTAGAACTTACTAAGAGAAATCTCAAGATTATCTGGATAATGCTTTAAAATAAAGATGATTATCTTCATTAATCAGTGCATATGAAGCTTGCCTTTCCAATAACTATTTGCCTATTGTTATTCCAGCTGATCAATTTCTTTCACTTATTTACTATAATGGTAATTTTTCAGGTACATTTTCCAACTTGTTCATGTATTAGCCCCACTTAGATACAAACGCAGCAAAATGTTTTAAGATGCCAAGCAACAGCTCCTCAAAGAGCAGCTCCATGATATCAACCCATGCAAGCTTTTATGTAGTGAAAACGAAATCACATCAGAGATTTATTATTAAATCTGTAATCTGAATGTGTTTTCCTAGACATACACTCCTGAACATGTAACTGCCCGTACTGTGAATTAGTTCTTAAGTGAATAGTTATTATTCCAGAGCAATCCCTATATGAAGTGACTCACATAAATGCTATGTTACATATACTATATAAACATCTGTCCAGCTTACTATGCAGTCACTGTTTCTTGAAAAAAATATCTTCAGAAGAAACTGTAACAGCAACACTGTATGTAATAACTCTGGAATTTTCCTGCAGGATTCATTAAAAGGAATAAAAACAATTTGGTATCAACAATGGCATTATATCTTCATTTTCTAAATTTGCATTTATTATCATTAATTTAACATTTAGTGAATTCATATCTATAAAATATAATGCTAACATTACTTGCTAAATGCTAAGAAGTACTTTTTCAATATATATTACAGAAGCAAAGTTTTAAGATGCTGTAGAGACTAAAACCAGCAAGATATACTAGCAAATATCAAGCAAATGTCAAGCATAATCCCATATGCAGCAGAGGACATTATTTAAATATTCTCAATTTTTTTGAAACTGTTTGAACAGAAATTTTAAAAGAAATACATGAAAACACAGGAGAAGAAAGTAAATCTCAGCGCTTCAGCTCTGAAATGATTCTGCTTTTTTTAAATTGTTTTTTTAAGGATAAAACCCAAACCACTGTTTCACATAGAATGAAAGCAATAAGGAAGTCATACTGCTAGGCACAAAGAAACCTGTTGCTGAAATACAGCCTTTCCCAGACAGCAGACATAAGAGAAGTGCTGGTTTCTTTTCTATCCCCCAGATTCATTCACCATAGTTTTGGCAGGCAAGTACTTGATGCCTGAAAGAGTTTATCAGTGCAAGAAACACACCTGGCATCCTGAGCTGCTGTAAAACAACTCCAGTTATGCTGCTCCTGTGCTTGCACTGATGAACTGCTGCATGATGGATCTTTCTGTTTTCCTGATAACTGTTCATGTTTTTAGATGTATTCCGATGGCATTTTCACACTGCAAAATGGCCAAATTCAATGGCTGCCTGTAGCTTCTCTTCTGCCTAAGAATCCATAATACTTTAACCACGTTCCCAGCTTTCCAGAACATCCTTATGCTAGTGACAAATTAAGCCATATGCCAGTTTTCTTTTTTTTCCCTGTGAAGTTTTAACTCAGCCCTCAACCTGTGATTTAAGTGCAGAACAGATTACACAGTTTACTGATTACAAATCACTAAGAGCAAGAAGTCTACAGTTGCTCAATACTGTCACAGATTCTCGTAGTTTTCTTTAAATCCCAATTTGACCTGTTTTTCCTCTCTCTGTCAAACAGCAACACATCTTTGCAGGAAACGGAAGTTCCTTCTCCCCTCATCCATGAGAGGATGCCTTTGGAACACAGCTCTCTGCACTCCCATCCTGCCATGAGGGAGAAGGAATGCCAAGGGTCTCTTGTAGTATCATTATTTCCTACATGACTCTGCCTTTAAATGAATTGGCCTCATTTCCCCTTAATCACATTAGTTTGACATTTCCAAGTCAAATACTATTCTGCCCTTATTTTTTGGCCAATAAAAAAATAATTGTGCCAAATTGCATTGTCCTCTGTCCTGACTGGTAAAATATAAGATTCTTCAATTCATAAGATTCCATTTATTAAAAAAAAAAAAA
>VYZQ01020028.1:32827-45349 GCA_013400655.1 Mystacornis crossleyi
GTTAACATATGTTTGCTTTCTTTCCAAATTAATAATGAAGATAGAGAGTGAGACCATTCCCAGCATCAAGCTCCTGGAACCATATGCTTTGCTCTCTATCCATACATTGCTGTCTTATCTTCTAAACAGTGTTTAGCTTATTTTTCCTCATGAGATCCAGCTTTTACTTCAGCTGCTCTGAATTCATGACAGACAGTATCAACTGTTACACAGACACCCAAAGGCTACATCGCCTCTATCTAATTTCATACAGATAGGTCATATTTTTCTAATTTTTCTCAGGATTAAAGAGTGCATTGAAAGTCTTCAATTTTACAGTAAATGAATGTTATTGGCATTAATTTTACAAAGCGTGGATGAGTTTCATTTATCACTGAAAACCTAGCTGAAGCTTCTCAGAAAATTCCAGACATATGTTCCAAATACTGATTTATTTGTAAAACTAATTCAAATGAAGAAAATTAAGGCTAATTAACTGATTTATTTTTAGCATTTTATCCTCAGCTTATGTATCAAATAAGAAGTTTGAGAAACTGACCACTGAGGTCCAGTGTAGCAAGGATGGTACACGGGGTGGAAGTGAGGACAGGATGTGGAAGGAGGAAAGCAGAAATACTGCGTGGACACATATGGGTGCTGTTAGGAAAGCTAAACATGAGCTAAGTTGAGATGTGCAAGCAATGTCAAAGGCAATGAAAACAGCTTCTATTGCCACATTAACAACAGAAGATGAACAATGAAATCACAAGTTATTGCTAAACCAGTAATCGCAGGCATGGACAAGATCAAGGTACCTGATACCTTCTGTATTAGTCTTCCCCAACAGGGTCTCCGAGGGCTTTTTGTCTGGAGAGTTCAAGGAGGAGAGACACTGGCAGCCAATAGTTTGCAAACAGCGAAAGACTTGACAAATCTGATGTGTGTCATGGTGCCAAGAGCCTGCTGGTGACATTGAAAATCTGCCATTTGGCATGGCATGGAGATTGGCTAAAGTCCTCAATAACAGACTAAAAAAATACTACACTGGTATTTAAAAAATGGCGAGGTGATAGGAGAGTCAGTCTTTCTTTGGCACCTGGAAAAATCTTTGAGTAAGTTGTCTTGAAAGCCACTTCTAGGCACATGGATCAGAAACATAAATCTTTGCACTTAATCCAAAATTCCTCTGTTCCAACTAGTGTCTCCTACCTCTTATCCTATCTGGGGGCAACTTTGAGAGCTGTGTGAACAAATTTGAGGTCAGCCTGGGGGAACAGACCAGTAGGAACCTCATGACATACAAAATGGACAAAAGTTCTGCTTCTAGGAGTAAACATCTGCAATGGTACAGAGTGGGAAATAACTGTCTGGGGAGCAGGACCTAACAGCAACCTGCCCTTACGAAAGAGAAGGTTATACCGAAAGGTTGACCTAAGCTCTTTACTGAGATCAGTGGCTGAAGCATAAAAGATCATGGTCAAAAATTAAAATGAGGGAGGCTCTTACTTGGCATGAAGAAAGGAATGTTCAAAATTAGAATTAAGCTCTATAAAACACTGCCCAGGGAGGCAGCATAATCCCTGTCCTTGGAAGTTCTCAAGGCACACCTAGACAAAGCCTTCAGCAAACTGGTCTAGATTCAGTGTTGACTTAGTACTGAGGAGACCACTGGATCAGGACTTCCCAAGAGGTTCCAGAGTGAGAATTTCTACAATTCTAACTAGTTCTTTTCAGGAAAGCGCTAACCTGGTAATTACAAACAAAAACAACCCCACCCAACCCAAACCACAACCATAAAAAAAACACCACCAGTGGCATAGCCATCTTCTATTTGGCTAATACAATGTTTTCCCAGTTAGTTAGAATTTACATTGTATTTACAAACAGTTGCTCAGTGCTCATACACTGCAGATTTTTCAAAACCGTACTAAATTGTTTTCACTTTAATGATTCAAGAATTTAATAATGTTTACTTCATGAGATAGAAAACATTTATTTCTTTCTATGATGGTGCGTAACTTCTACAGCAACATGCAAGTAGCAAATTCAGCTCTTCATCCTTCAGATGTAAACATGGTAGGAATAGTGCCATTTTTTCTGCTCAGTAAGACAGATACAAAATAACCTTTTTTTTTGATGAGAGATAATGGAAGATTTTCTTACTGTAGATGGTCTCTGTAACCATCATATGTATGCTTCCAGTTTCTTGGCCAGCGCTGATACAGAAATAAAACTCATCAAGTGTGTTTCATTTACCCTTAATTTCAGAGAAATATGTGCACCAATTCCAAAATTGTTACTAGCCTTAGCAGAAGCAAATCTCTTGAACTGATAATGACTAGTTATGTAAGAAAAGACTATTCACATGAGAAAGGAACACCAAATGCTTCCCATCTCAAATATTATACCTTAAAAAGCATGTTTATTGTGTCTTTATATGATGACTGAACAGGTAAAGACCTAATTTGAGTTCCTGTTTTATAGGTAAGCTACAGGCTAAGCAACACAAACTGTTTCTTCACACTAGAACATATTTTAACAATCCAACCAACTTAAACCATAAAGCTACTCAGAAACTCTGTGTAATTGCAACTACTCATACTACTAAATGACCTGTCCAAAGGGATTGGAGGAGCAAATGAAAACATTAAGTAGTTTAAAAATCTTTGTGCCATAACTGGTACTCCTCTCTTAAGGATTCTCTGACCTCTTGAAAAAAACTTTAGCAGTGATTAATACTTGCCTATTCTCATGTAAATTGGAAGAAAACCAAGACGTGTAAGATGCTTAAGTGTTTCATTAGGAATATTTAAGTTCTGAAGTGTTCATAAAACAATGTTTTTATGTTCCAGTGAAAAACATCATAAAACAGTATTTATGATTTTGTTTCAAATTAGAGCAAAACTCCTATTATATTTTTCTTTGAGTAATGCCAGTATGAACAGACAGGACACAATAAAGTTACAAACCAATTATCTTTCCGTAATAAATTATTGCAAGCAGTTTGCTTTAAAAACTCATAATGAACATTAAATATTAACTCAAAAAATGTAAACTGATTACTATCTTTTTTTTTTTCATGTAACCAGAAGGTTATGCAGAGGTTTCACATGACAGAGCTACAGGTTTTCAGCTCCTGAGGCTAAAACATGGATTGTAGAGATAGAGATGTACACAATACTCAAATTTAAAATTTATATTTAGTAGTGCTCATCCTTAAAATGACTTTTAAAATGGTAAACCAGTAATTCTTTTTATATCTACCATTTAACTACTAGTTCCCTTATACTGAGCAGTTTTATTTGTTAGACATTTATACAATAACAGAAGTTACCAAAGTGCTTTGAACGTGAAAACTACGATGAAATATTACAATAGTATTCTTCTAAATAATTTTGACTTTTTTTCTCTCTGGCCTCTGTCCCACATTGTTGCATTAAGAAAGAATTCAAAAAAATTTTTTAAACAGTGTACAAATTTTTATGTCAAGACTCTGTGACCAACTTCATCATTTATGGATGATGAAGGAATAGGATGTGAATTATGAAGTGCCATCATCTGACAAACAGGTCTGGGGTTGTCAGCTACCTACAGAAACAACTACTTTTTACTATCTGCCTTATATGTTTTCCTTAGTTTGCTCCCTAGAGACAAAAAGATTATCAAGGATTTGCAGAACTGTACATTCACAGAATCACAGAATATGCTGAGTTGGAAAAGGCCTACAAGGATCATCAAGGCCAACTCCTGGTGCTACGCAGGACACACCAAGAGTCCCACCATGTGTCTGGGAGCATTGTTCAAATACTTGAACTCTGTCAGGCTGGAGGTGTGATCACTTCCCTGGGAATCTTGTTCCAGTGCCCAGCCACTCTCTGGGTGAAGAACTTTCTCCTGATAAACATCCTAAACCTGCCCTGACTCCACTTCATGTCATTTCCTCAACTCCTGTCACTGGTCAAGAGAGTGAAAAAATCAGAGTCTGCCCTTCCACTTGTCACTGTAGTACTGCGAATGGCGAAAATAACGACATGATTCAGATTCAGGAATATGGCCGATGACTGACCCTTTAATGAAAAAAACCCAGCTTTTTATAACTTAATTCGTGATAGAAGAACGACATGATTGGTCCACTGATCAGCTGCCTACCGAAGTGACTGGCTGATAGGTTTAACACCTATTTTTAAAATATTCCCACAAGGAACCAAAACGTCTTCACAAACAATCTTGCAGCTGTGAAATAGTTTACAAAACAACAAAACGTTTCTCAGCTAGTCTGCATGAGAAAGGAAACTTTCTCAGGAGGCTGTAGAAGCTGGAAACTTTCTCTGCTAGCTTTTTAGCATCCACATCCACTTCCCCTCATGAGGAAGCTGCAGACTGCAGTGAGGTCTCCCCTCAGTCTCCTCCAGGCTGAACAGACTCAGCCACTCCTCATACGGCTTCCCCTCAAGGCCCTTCACCATCCTTGTGACCCTCCTGTGGACACCTCTAAGACCCTAATGTCATTGTGTCACCCAAAACTGCCCCCAGCACTCAAGATGAGGCCGCCCCAGTGCAGAGTAGAGCGGGACAATCCCCTCCCTTGCCTGGCTGACGATGCTGTGCCTGATGCCCCCCAGGGCAGGCTTGGCCCTCCTGGCTGCCAGGGCACTGCTGACTCGTGTTCAACTTGCCACAGATCAGGACCCCCAGGTCCCTTTCAGCAGCACTGCATTTAGTAGCTAAAAGTTTACTTTAAAGAAAATTTGTCTCTCTTCATTCCTTTAATCCCTAAAAAGCATTAGTATTTCAGAATAAACATCTAGAAATGCTAAAGCAAACATCAATGAAAGGATAGCAGTACCCACTTCTTGAGCTCTTTGCCAAATGCGAATACTAACTTCATAGCATCAGTTTCTCTAGGAAAAAACATATATCCTACAGATAATTATGTAAGCATATATGAATACATAACTTTATTAAAATATATTCAACTATATGCTAATATACGCATATCTGTATATACATACATAGCTATGTACAACTTCTTGCAGTATTTTGTGTTAAGAGGAGCAGAGTCATCACACCCTGTGGTATTTATGCATCTGTCTACTCTTCTAATACACAAAACCTGGATTGCTTGGCTTTCCCTTTCACATGCCCTTTCCTTTCCCTTTCCATTTCCCTTTCCTTTCACATGCCATTAGGATTCATACACTAAATTAATTTTGGGGAGTTCTTATAAATACAAGATGCTTAACAGGTGACCATTATCTACCACAGTCCACAAGTAGAGGGGGAAAAAACACAAGCTCTCTATGGGGAAAGAAATCCATTTTGATACTGAGTCCAGAGCATATACCAGATTTTGCAATTTGCTGTGATTTGGCCCCATAAACAGATTAAGCTTGCATTGAATTAAAAGTCCCATTTCTAAGGAAAACCACATGTGATCCTAGAGGAAGGTAATACATCTCTAGCTGAAACAGCAGAAAAATCTATTGTATTTTTGTTTGAAGTGCTGATCACAGCTGCTGGGACTTGTCTTGCATCAAACACACAAGAGTCATTTAGGTTGGACAACAAAATCTATTGGGTTATCTTCTACAAGACTAAACACTACAGCAAATCGTTCTTAAGGCTGGCAGAAATGTTTTGTTTGGTATTTTGTTCAGAGGGGACCACCTAAGCTATGATTCAGCATTATTTGATCCACAGTCATGCCCTTTCTATTAAAGGAAAACTCTCATAGAGTGATGTGGCTATGTGAGCCACATAGCCAGACTGAACACATTCCTTCACAGATGTTAAACTCCTAATACTTCGTAAAAGTTGAACTTGAAGGTGCAATTTCTCTGAAGTGAATACTATGTTGAAATAACTACCATACAAACTATTAGGTACATACTCAGAATGGGCTCTCAAATAGACTTGTCATGACTATAGGTGAGACTGACAAATCCTGACAAAAACTGCAGTGGAATAAAGACATCTGTAAATGGTGTATTAAATCTCAGTTAATTCTGTGGAATCATAATGGAGATTTTGCTTTTTCAACTGATGTTAATGCCTGTACAAAATGGAATTTACCTTTCATTCTCAAAAAGGACGCTGATTCCCACCTCTTTTGGTCATCCTGTAGTCCCTGTCACAAGTGTCTGAGTGGCAAACCTGCATGGTGACATTCTCACTAAGATGCAGGGGAAAAAGCTGTCTCTGGTCTCCAAAACATGACCTGGAGGAACCAAATCTATGGATCAGTGGGCAGCTGAGAAACCAGATCCAGTCACATCTTGCATGTTTTCCTGTCCATTACCCTGGAGAACACTGCAACATCGTGTCTGGAACTGAACACTTATTCTAGGTTCCTAACACTACCGGACCGCTCGGAAAGCAGCTGTGATTCCTGACATTGCGAATTGTCTCCATGCCCTCACCAGCAAGAGGGGTAGAACACAACACTGCTGCGGTCAATTCCCCATCAGCTCAAATGCTCAAGCACAGCAATTACATCCAACATCCAACAATTCCACGCACTGGCGGCAACTCCTGTCATGGGACATCATGACTTCCTAAGAGGGAAATCCTCCCCTACCCCGCCAACATTTAAGATAAACTTTCAGAAATCTAACACCAAAAACTATTTCACTGAAAAGCATGCCATAGCCTGTATGCAAACAACCAGATGGAAAAAGGAGGCAACTTTCATTTGCATAACGATTTTAATTGGAAATGCTTTGCAAATACAGCCTTAACAGTATGTAATATATCATTGTGACTAGAGTGGCATCCCCAAAGAGCACTGATGCGATCTAGGTCTCGTTAGAAGACGTACTCTATAAATGTATATGCAGAGACATAAACCATACTTTTAAAAAATCTTTCATCTATTACAGAATATCATCTACCCAAACTGATTACAAAGCAAGAAAAGACAACAGATGGTTCAGATGGCAACTGTAAACAAATTTTACAGATAACTAAACTGCTCCTAATATATCAGTTTTGAGATCTCCTGTCACACCTTCACAATTTATAGTGTGTAGCCCCCTTAACCTCTCTATAAAAGTAACTATTGACTCCCTGCTTCTAGTTCGACACTTTCTCTATCAACTGGAGTTTTTCCTTTCTCCCTTTATTCCTCCAGAATGCATAGAAAAGAATTTCCCTTAGCTACTGCCTGAACTAGGAAAAGACTGGACAAAATAGCAGCTCAAGTAAAATTCGTAGTAGGAGTAAGGAAATGTTTCTCTGCAGTCTTGCCTTAATTTTGCCTCCTTGTACAATAGTATCTGGTAGAGTCTTGACCAGCCTCTCAAAAGGCCAAGGAACTGGAGCCTCAGGTCACTGAGACGAGTCTCTTGCCATGGCTAAGTGTGGCAGAAGGGCACCTGTCTCCCTGTCTCCTCATCTGGCTATCACTGCTCCCCACCCTCCTGATGGCCCATTTTAATGGAGAATTTCTGGTTAGTTATGATAAAGTATTTAAGCTCTTACTATTTTCACCGCTTCTCTTTACAAAAGAACGTCTAAAGCTAATTACTATCCTGTAGAGGGGAAAAAATGGATCTTTTGTTGCCTACAAGGGGCATTTCTAAGTGGTCACTGTGAGAAAAGTGCTGAAAAGCACCATTCTATTTTAAGAGCTTGAGTTTTTTCTTAGCTTTCAGAAAACTGAATGTCTAACAACTGCCTCATATACTGCCGTTATAATTCCAGGATTTATGCTCTTTTCCCCCAGATAAAAGGAACATGCATGTTAAGAGGAAACACACACATGGATGCACGTTGTAAATATGCTCCTTTCTGTCCTCAAAGTGAGCTAGTACCTACACCTCTTCTTTGCACCACGGACACAGAGCATAAGTTACATGCAAAAAAGAGAAAGAGCACATACACCCTAGGTCCAAATGGTGTGCTGAAAAAGATTATGCTGAGCTCATTCACTGTCATACCTAAAAGAGTACTGCATCTCAGTTGGGTTAATAATCTTCAGTCTAATTTAACAATGAAATGTTTTATTTTATCTGCCACTGTGAAAGTGTACACAATTTAAATAATACTTTTCATTCTAAAATGTTTCACGAAGAGTTTGTTTGCATTAAGTCCAAGTTATAGTTGTAATATCTGTAATTTAATTTTCAGTGCTGTGTTCAAGCAGTATTTTTAAACTGAGATGTTATACTGACGGATGTATTCTACACTGATTACTTGGGGGAAACACAAGCAGCCCAGTCTAACAGAAACAGACACATGAAGGAAAAAGTGCTCAATAACCTCAAGGCAAGCAGAACAAAAAAGTGCTGTTCATATACACCAACACTTAAGTTAGGCTTACCTGATTTCTTAGCAGGTGTATTAGGAATTCTATATACCTGAATTGAGTTTTAAACCTAGTAAATCATAACAAATTACATCAAAACCATAGTAGCTCTGGGCAACATTTTCTCACAGGGAAAGCACTATAAAGTATCAGATCTGACTCTGATCAGGGACTATTTGCCTTCCTGTGCCAGACTTCCTAACAACGAGTTGAGTTCAGATTGCAGCAAAGTGCATTCAAAGTCACCTGAAATTTAAACTGGTTTAAGCTCCAACTAATTAAAAAAAACAGTGGATATAAATACGGAATTCAGGAAGTATTTTAAGAATACTGAAAGATGATGATCCAGTGAGGAACGGAGTGCTTTCACAAAGAGTAATGACAGAACCAGTAACTGTGCAGGGACCAAACGACAGCTACTGATGTTCAAAGTCTGAGCTCTTGGTACATTTGCCCACTGCTTGGTACTATGTTACTCCCTAGCTTTCCATGTTGTCCTCCTTTTTAAGAAAATCTACCCTGCCTTTGAGTACTCCACGTAAGAATCCAGAATACAGCAAAGACACCTTTGGTCTCATGGAACTGTAAGTTAGTAACCACTCTTTAGCAACAGACTGCAATACCCACAACAAACTGCTCTGGTCCACATTATCCACACCACTTTCACTCCTAGACTCTACAAAACCATTGAATAATTCATCTCAAATCCATGTACGTATGTATGTGTATGCATATATATATACACACACACAGACAAACTTGGAATTTTTTTCTGGAATATACAGGTCCAGACAAACAGCTGGCGAGGATGAACGGAGCCATCCTTGGATGAGTTTGTACGCAAACTCAGAAAGTTTAGGTTAGAAGTGACATCAGAATATCACCTCCTCCCACCTCCTCTTCAGAGCAGCATAAGCTTCAGATCAGATTGCCCAGGGTTTAAAATTGCCATGTCGGATGTCTTGAAAATCTGAAGGATGGAAATCACAGCACCTCTCAGAGCAGCCTCTTCCCAGCTTGAGTGTCCATGTAGTAATAAAGTTTTTTCTATATGACACCTGCACCTCTCCTGTTTCAACCTTTGCCTTCCCCCTGTCCTTCACCGTGCAACACTGTGAAAACTCTTCTCAATAACACGTTCCTAGGCAGCAGAAAAGACATCACCAAAGCCTTCTCCATAAGCTCCATTCTCTCAGGCTCTCCTCATGGGACTAACATTTATCTCCCTGTTCATCTTCAGGCGCCCCTTCACTGAAGATACATTGGTTTGTTGATGTCTCTCCTCAATCAGGCAGCAGGAAGGGGGGGAGGTGGGGGTGCAGGGGAGGTGGGACGTGCACAGTAATTTACATGTGACTAAACAAGGACTGGGCAGAGACAGATCCTTACTTGCCCTGCTGTCCTGGTTGTGCCCCTGTTGACACAGCCCAGAGTGCAGCTGGCTGTCCCTGCAGGCAGGACACGGTGCTAGCTCCTGCCTAGCTTCTGCCTGCCAAGGTCCCATGTCCCTTGCTGCAGAGCTGCTCCCAGCCAGTCAGGCACCAGCCTGAGTCACTGCATAGCCATGTTCCTTGTCAGATGCTGGACTTGGCATCTGTCCACCTTAAATTTCCTAAGGTTCCCCTGCTGACCCGTTTCCACAGCCTCTCTAGGTCTCTCTGGATGGCGGCCTTGCTCTCAAGGGTATCAACTGGTCACCCTAATCTGGTGTCATCTGCAAACCTGAATAGAGTGTTCTCTATTATTTTTAGTAGGTTATTGATAAAGACATTAAGCAGGACAGGTCTCAGGACATTCCACCTGCTACTGGCCCTCAGGTATAGGATGTCCCTCAATCAGCCTTGGAGTGTCATCATAAACCCACTGTTCTACACACACACTGAGCTCTTGTCCCATCAAAACCATAATGTTCTAATGTGGACAAAAGATTACTGTGGAAGTGAAGCCTTACTAAAGTCAATTAAATGAGCTGCTATTCTCCCATCCTCAAATCTAGTCAGTTTATCAGAGAAGCCAACTGGGCTGGTCAGGCATAATTCACCCTAAGTAAATCTATGGTGACTGTTTCCAATCATCTTTTCTTCCACATGCCCATTAACTTATACCAGAACGACTCACTACACCAGATGTTCACTTTACAGTTCCATTTAATTAACTCCATGAGTATATTAATTTTAAAAATTCCTAATCTTAAAAAATGAAAAGAAATCAGTATTTCTGATGTCAATGGATATTCTGTGTGGTGAACACTCACCCCAAATAAATCCACTCTAACTAATTAATTTTTAGACATAGGCACAGTTAATGCATGCAAGGGCTCTCATCTTTACTAATCCATGCAAGGAGTGTAATGCCTGTGTTGGTCCTCACTTGTGCAAAGGTCTAGTTCCCAACATTGCAGTCAATACATCACCTCCAAGAAATCATACAGTATACACTGATAAAACATCTTTGATGGAGCAAAACCCCAAAGAAAGCACTACAGTTGTCTCAAGGAGAGAAATTACATTAGAATGATGCTAAAAGGAAGTTAGGAAGAACAGCTAAACGGTCTATCATACATCAAGATTTAGCACTATTTAATACACTATACTTAAATTTGAGAAAAATTAATAAACCCTAAAAAGAAGTTACCATGGCTAAAGAGCAGCAAAAAATTTGAAGATGGAGAAAAAAGTTTTCAGAAAACTTGGGACTGTGTTTAAATGAGGAACCTAAAGTATCATGATATGGGAAAATGACTGAGGGTAAATTAGAAAAAAACTGAGAATTTATATTCACATTCTAACAGAGATTATAACAACACAGACATTATGGGGTGAAAAGCAGTTTCTATTCCCTGGATGGGATGCAGTCAGCATGCCTGACTTTCCACACACAATACATGCCACAGGGAACGAAACGAAGGGTGGAGTGGAGTGGAGACACCATGGCCAGGCTCCATGGAAATCCTTGCAACGGAGGGAACTTGGTGGAAGTACCTTGTAGCTGATAATTCACACAGCAGCTGTCAACCATGAGAGAAAAAAAGATGTCTTGCTGTTGAAACAGCAACAACAGCCTGATCACAGATGCTGTGTATACACCTCCATCCCAAAACTATCTGCCTCCAAAGTACCACCACCCCTCACAGAGCATGTGTTCTATATTTCTTTGACTGTGCACTGGAATTTACACAAATCAGTGACAAAGTTATGTACGGCTAGAGTCACTCAGGCTCTACCTAACATGTAAAGTAATAGCATAAAAGTAAGTTAAGAATAGGGAGAAGTTATGTAAGACTCCATCCTATCATCTGGGCTGAACCTGTCCTTTTTCGCATAGGAATGTCTACTGGATGAGAGCCATACTTTATGTGCACTGATTATCTCAACAGAGCTTTTGTTAAGAATTAGAGCTTAACTGTGTATTACTTTGAATAAGTTTTGCAGCCAGGTGTTATCACCATCAATCTTCAAACCTTAAGCTGCCACAATTTTCTATGATATAGAGTGGCATTCTGTAAACTGTTGGTGTGCATCCTTCAAGGGCGCCAGCCGTGGCCAGTAGCAGGTAAGATACACAACTGTGGAGACCTGGCAGAGGGTTTCTCTTACACTGCTGATGTATGATCCTGACCAAGACATTTGAACCGCCCTCCGATCCAGTGGGACTGTTCAGTGAAGGGTCCCCATAATGGGATACTGACAGACTGGTTTGGCACAAGGGTCTTGGCTTTCCTGGGGCACTGACAGACTGATCGAACACAAAGGGATTGAGAAGATCTCCCCTTCGCACTTGACACATGAAACTAACAGGTGAAATGTTGAAAATTAGGTAGGTCAAAGGAATGGCCAAAACAGTGGGTGGAGAAGTACCTTCAGTGGTATAAAAGTCAATGATAAATGTTTTTTTCAAGCATATATCAAGATTTGAAAACACCCCTGAGAAGTATGTGAAGGAATTGGCTGATGTAGTTGCCAAGTCAGTCTCTATGATGTTTTAGGAGTCATGGCAGTCAGGTTAAGTCCCAGAAGACTGGAAAAAGGGAAACATTACACCCATTTAAAAAAAGGGTAGAAAGGAGGCCCTTGGGAAATACTGGACTGTCAGACGCACTTCTGTGTCTGGGAAAATCATGGAACAGATCCTCCTAGAAGCTATGCTAAGGCAAATGGAGGACAGAGAGGTCCAGCACGGCTTCACCAAGGGCAGGACTTACCTGACCAATATAAAGGCCTTTTATGATGAAGCGACTA
>VYZQ01020028.1:45722-58768 GCA_013400655.1 Mystacornis crossleyi
CCTTAATAGACACCTGTCCAAGCCAGGACACATGGTCCACCACAACATCCTCTTATCTAAGTTGGAGAGATACAGATTTGATCAATGGACCATTTGGTGGATGAAGAATTGGCTGGATGGTTGCCTCCAGATGGTAGTGGTCAACAACCTGATGTCCAAATGGAGACCGGTGATGAGTGGTGTCCTTCAGGGGCCCATCTTGAGGCCAGTCCTTCATGAATGACAAAGACAGTGGCATCAACTGCACCTTTAGCAAGTTTGCAGATGACAACAAGCTGAGTGGTGCAGTTGACACACCTGAAGGATGGGATGCCATCCAGAGGGACCTGGATAAACTTGAATAGTTCCCATTTGAACCTCATGAGGTTTAACAATGCCGAGTGCAAGAGGTGATGACTCTGGGTTGGGGCAACCCCCAGTATTGATACAGACTGGAAGATGAAGGGATTGAGAACAGCGCTGCCAAGACAAACTTGGGAATCCCGTGGGATAAAAGGCTGGACATGATCCAGCAATGTGCACTCACAGCCCAGAAGGCCAATTGTATCCTGGGCTGCATCCATAGCAGCGTGGGCAGCAGGGCAGGGAGGGGATTCTGCCCCTCTGCTTTGCTCTGGTGAGACCCCACCTGCAGTGCTGCATCCACCTGTGGGGCCCCAGCACAGGAAGGACATGGACCTGTTGGAGTGAGTCCAGACAAGGGCTACAGAAATGATTAGAGGACTGGATCACTTCTCCTATGTGGAAGAGCTGAGAGAGCTGGAGTTGAGGACCTCCTACTGTGGTCTTTCAGTACTTAAAGGGAGTGCCTTAGAGAGCTGGGGACAAGGTTTTTAGCAGCATCTGTGACAGTAGAACAAGGGGATTTCTTTTGAACTGAAGAAGGTAGTTTGAGACAAGATGAAAGGAAAACATTTTTTACAATAAGGACAGTGAAACACTGGAACAGGCTGCCCAGGTAGATGCACCATCCCTGGAAACATTCAAGGTCAGGTTGGATGAGGCTCTGAGCAACTTAGTCTAGCTGAAGATCCCTGCTCATTGCAGGGGAGGTGGGCTAGATGGCCTTTAAAGGTGCCTTCCAACTCAAACTATTCTGTGATTCTAAGATGGCATGCACAACGAAAGAAATGCAAGAATGAAAAAGAGAACCTCTAGCTAGACTGTGCAACCTCCTGCTTAAAATTACAGGTGTACTGAGTAACTAGGGGGCAGATAGAGGAATGCTACTTAAAAAAGAACAGTGTTGCAGGGAATATTTGGGGAGCCACAGGCCTGTAAAAACCTGGCCAAATTTTTAGAAACTGTTTTTAAAAACTGAATTCATGAGCACATGCAACCACACGAGCCCCTGGAAGCTTGTGGAGAAGCCAAGGAGCGCATTATTTTTCACAAGAAAAAAACTTGGATTATAACAATTCTAGGAAAGTATCAGCTTCATACTGTGAAACATCTGTGAAATCAATATGTGATTAGGAAAGTAGCATAAGACAAAGGCACCATTGTCATTATCTTTACACACATATCTATGGTACACACCTGTACCTTGAACGCCTGCTTCTAACCTCCCTCTTGCAGAAATAATTAAGTAAACTTTAATGAAAATAGAGAAGGCTGTAAGGGAACACTAACAGTTAAGGAATAGCTTCCATAATACGTACTTCTAAATATACAGAGGTTGCTTCAGCCTATAAAAGAAATGAGTTACGTGATGTGTGGTAGAGATTTACACAATTATGACTGCCATGGAGAAGAGGAATATGGATCTATTTTTTAAAGCTGTGTTCCGTACAAGAACTGATAGACATCTAATTAAAATATCAAGTGGAAGTTACCCAAGAGATCTTCAAAGACGGTGCATATAAGCTGAAAAATGCCTTGAACACAATGTGGATGCAAAAGCTTACATTCATTCAAAGAGGGATTAGACATGTTCAGGAATGACAAGTCTATAAAGGAATATTAATGTAAAGCTGCCATGTTCTTGACTTATGATGCAAAAACATTTTGCATAATAACAGCAGGTTTGTTCTCCCCTCTTCCCTGGGTGCTCAGTCAGAGGGGATACAGGATTCAACAGCCCTTTGAGCTAACTTAGAATCACAATTCTTAAGTTTTGTTGCTTCCTCTTTCAGAATGTTAAAAGTATACAGACCTCATTTAAGATCTCAGATCAAAGTCAACAGGAATTTGAGGGAAGTGAAAAAATATTGCATGCTTAATAGTGGTATTAATAAAAAAAGCATAGTGACTTCAGAGCAGAGAATTGACTCCTTTGAGGAGTCTACTTTGAAGAACAGTTGCCCCTTAAGTGGGCATTTAGACAGCTTAAGATAGCTGATGATGTGACCTTGTTCAGAGAGACTATCAGCCTGCAAGGACACGCTCATCTCAGCCATTGCTAAATAATTTTCTCTTTTAATCAGTAATATCCTTCCTTCTCTCAGCTACAAAAGTACAGGAGCACCTGCCTTTGAATAAAAACTGTATATATAGTTCAACCATCACTGTTTCCCTGAACTGAAAGAAACACCAGATATTTTGACACTGGAAAAACACACACAAAGCAAATGCTTTGAAGCACTGGTTTATTTAATTTTTCCTCATTTTAAAGAGCATTTAACAAACCTAGGCTTCAACAAGTTGCAACACCCAGCATTTCTTGACCAGACTTTTTTCTTTAGTGGCAGTGGCATTTCTGGCTGCAGCTGAGCTCCCTAGGACAAGGAGTGTTTTGGACTTTGAACAAAATATGTTACGCCATTATTCTACTCTTATATTTTACCTGGCTAAATCTAAGTAAAGGACAGTCACAGTTTTAGAGATAAAAACATCCTGAAGAATGTTTGGCCTAAAAAATTATGTTTTTCATTGCTATTGAATGATGAAATCAAGATAGGCAATCTAGATATAAAAGATATATTAGAAAAACTGAAGTAACTGTAAAAAGGATTTTCTAGCAACATCTTGTAATAAAAAGAAAGGCGGCCACATAGCTAACAAGCTTCCTAAGCAATATCAGTCTAAAAATCACTTTCCAGATTGTACAGCGTAATAAAAATAACTGATGTTTAGAAGTTTTTTAACTACTTTAACCTATATTAGGTAAGAAATGCTCAGAATCGACACAAGCTGTCTCCCTTTTGGATTTTATGTAAGTGAAGCCTGTAAGCAGAGCACAAAAAAATACTGTGGTGGGAGGGTGTAAAAAAACAGATGATGGGGAAGCCCCCCCACTAGGGAAGTTGATTTTAATACAGATCTTGCACTGTACTCTAGAATATCACAGTGTTAAGAAAAATGAGTACATTGTTTTACCACCTAAAAGCCCAGATGGCCACCAAGGAGCTGTTATTCAAGATAAGCTCTAGCATCCCACAGGATTTCCAGTTTAATAATATAAAGTCCATTATGTATCTGAAAAAGTATGGCAACACTTTTATTCATCTCAAGTCTAGTTCATCTTTTTCAATGTATGGAGAGATACGGGTAGCAGTAAAAATTAGCACACTACAACTCTCATGGATAATTTCCAATGTGCTATATGACAAATCTGTAAGTGTCGTGATGGCTACTTTTCAAAGGAGATGATATTGCCCTGCTGTATAGAAAATGTTCTCAAGCATGTTAACAGGAAAACAACTAAAACTGCTAGCTTAGGTTGTGATTTATTTATTTATTTTAAATTCAAATCACAGTGTTCAGCCTTTTTATGCTCAGAATTTTTTTTTAGTAGTAATACATCACCTGCATGTCTACATTTAGCCTATGGCCAAAATGACAGGTATACAGTAGTATGAACCCAAGAGGGTTTTTGTGGAAATTGGGCAACGAGATTTTTTAATGTGTTACAGTTGCCTTTTTACCAGATGACCCTATAAATCACACATGGCTGAACAAAGCAACTACAATTTGGAAAGCTACACACAACTCATTTGTAAAAAAGACAGTATTGCTATTCTGAAGCCTTTATGGAGACATAAAACAGGTATTTAGTCACCATAAAGCCAAGCAGACACAGATGATAATCAAACTCTGTCAAGTAATCTAAAAATCTCCAAAACCCCAACCGAATACAAAAAAACCTGAAGAAAAAACCTTAAAGGAGGCACATTCAGCCAATGAAAATAAACCCCAAACAAAATACTCCAGATCAACCCCTTTTCCCTTCCCCTTTTCACTCCTCTAAACACTATCTACACAATTACAGGATGAGTTCACTCTTTACTCTCTAGTTAAAGTTCTGTACATGAACCAACAGTATGAAATAATGTGATTTTAATACCTGTTAGAATGAATTAGCATAATAGTACCTCAAGAAATTTCCAAGTATTTTTTCAATTAGCAGATAAGGGGATTAAGGAGACTAGGTAAATATCTCTGGGCCTGAAGCAATTGGTGGCAATACAATAAATGTTGATCACAACTTTGCATGTATGACTGTAGAACAACTATTAAGAACACATGAAAGGGATCATGTAAAAACCCTGACTTCTCTCAAAGGAGTGAAAAACAAAAGTACAATCTGTGTCATAAATTAGTGTTTATAACTATCAGAAAAGCAGTGTATTGCTTCATGGGTAAGGCTGAAACAGGAAAATACCTAAACAAAGACTTTTACATACTAAATCATGACTGTTTCTACAAGCCAAAGTGAACCAATATATGCTGGAGCTGCACAGCCAATGTGACGGCCATCCTGTGACATGACACAGGCTGAGTTCTGTACTAGACAGTGTAAATGAAAGATAAGGGGTGTCACATGCCTTTTTCATTCCCACTTCTCCTTCTCTGTAACTACCATCCATCCAGCCTTTACTGGACTTTAGGAGATTAAGCCTGTTTCTGTGATACACATGCACCTACACATGTATCACCTCTCTTAGGACAATCAGCCTTCTGCTGAAGATGACAGTGAACAGTAAGGTGGGTAAAATTTGCAGGATCAGAACCAACCCAAGCTAGAAATAATACACTCTAACGCAGTCATGCATTAAAATACTGTCCTCTGGAAGTCCCAGAGACAGGTATCCTTCTTTCACATAAGCAAACACATTTTCTTGACAACCCATGACAATTTCTGTTGGAGAATTCAGTAATTTCAGTGTATGCACAAGCCAGACAGAGTTTATGCTGACAATTCAAACTAACTTTCAGTTATAGCTGCCTCACCTACCCACTGTGGTAGCAACTAATAGCCTCATTTTTCGGATTGCTTTGCAGAACAATCTTGGTTCTGCACATTGTTATCAATACCCGGGCTGCTTGGCTCAGGTTTGTAATATATTATTTATGCTGCCTGTGTAACACTAACAGCGCTGTACATACACCTTTAGAGAAAAGTGGCATCACCTTCAACACTAAGAACTTACAGAGGGGTTGCAAACAGTGTATTTATTGTGAATCAGATACTATACCTTCCATTAGAGATTAGTTAAAGCCAAGTGTTCAAGCAAAAAAGGTAAATTTTGCAAATAAAATGAAGAAAGCTTTTCCATGTGAATGCATTGAAAAATTTCCTCCTCTCAGCATTTTATACTCCAGATACTCCTCTGATACTCCCTACACTCAAATTNAAGCTGTTCCATGTGAGTGCATTGAAAAACTTCCTCTCAGCATTTTATACTCCAGATACTCCTCTGATACTCTCTACACTCAAACTCTATTAAACACAATCTTAATTCATGTATTTGAAAGCATAGCTTTGTATCTTAGAACGCAAAGACTGAAATGCAATTGTACATTTCCTTCTTCATTGATAAGCTCTAGAAGAGCACTTTCCTTACTGAAGCATCTGCGGGCTTCTTCAACCTTATAAAAATAAAATGGCAAAATATGGAAAAAATTGAAATTTGTCTGAAATAATTTAGAATATTTAAACTGTTTCGCAAATTCAGAATGAAGACACAAAGACGATTCACAAAAAACACATTAAAATAACTTTAAACCAGCAAACATTCAGTAATGCCATACTTTATTACTTCACAGGTTCGTACTATCTTCAACTCCACTACTCTGTTGGAACGAGAACCCTCAGACCCCTCAGCCTTTTCTGTGGGGAAAGGCAGACTTCATCCCTTGTTCTTGTTCTCTTTTTAACTTGCTGCAGAGTTACTGAGACCATTGATATAACCTGCAAGCAACTGCAACATCAAGTCACAGCTTTCAGGTCAGCCTTAATTCTGAAAATATTCATTAGCTATCCATGACAGAAGATTCTTGATCCTTGTTTCTGACCCCATATGGCATTCCATATGGCATCCCATAAATTGCACTGCACCATCCAGTCTAACTACAACTTGTGGAGGAGACGGGCATGGAGAAAGGCAAAAAGGCACCCTGCTCTAAGTGCCCCCAGCTAGCTCAAAAACCAAGAGATAAGTTTTTCAATTATGCAATACATATCCAGTAACTTTGAGAAATGAAATCCAGACGTGGTTTCCAGTGTTGTTTCCTGGAAGCCTGATATACACAAAAGGCTCCTACCACTAACTAGTTCATATATAATTTCTTAGCAGCAGCTCTCTGTCAACATTCACAGCTTCTTATACCAACTCCAACATGGTTGTGCTTGTTAGATCTGGTCTTGAAAACTTCAGACACTGCCAGCTAGAAAACTGCCAGTAATGAAAATTCAAATACTAAACAATAATGTCATAGATCAAAACTGATACAGCCTGGGCATCCTGTGCATAGTGTAGCAAGAAATAAGCCGTGCAGCGAGTATCTGTGTCTCTTTCACCACCAAATTTAAGTTGTAATTTGCCCTATGAGCTATTCTGAATGATGAAGCATTAAAGCCTTACAACTTCACAGCTGAAATATCACCACACTGCCTGTTCTACCCTTCCTTGCATGTAAACAAATAAGAGCTCGGTTTCACTCTCCCAGCTACTCACAGCACTTTCTGTAACCATAATAAAATTCTGCTCTGAATTCTTCCTCTTTCAGCAGAGAAGTTAGTAGTTATCCCAGTAAAAAACTGGCCAGCATCCTGCTCTGTGAGAGGGAAAAAAAGCTATGTGCATGAAATAAAGGGATAGAATTCCCACTTGCATCAGAGACCACTTTACAATTAAAACCCACAGAAGACGAGATGAGATGGCTGTGCACCCTGGCACACAGCACATCACTAGAGGCGCTAGAAATGATTAAAAAAAAAAGGAGAAATAAAAGCAGAGACCAACTGCCTTTCCAAGCAAGTGTTATTTGACAGAACACATGCATGCTACAGTTCCCAAAAACATTAAGACAGGAAATCCCGAATGATGTCCTACGGGTCACACTTCAAATTTAAAGGTTCAGAAGCCTAGGAGCCAGAAAGGCCTCCTAGGATGAAAATAAGCAGGAAGCAAATTTACAACTAGGAATATTGCTCTTGGAGTTCACAGGCAAGTCTACTTTACTGTGGGTCTTAAACATTTTTCTGCTTTACCCTTTAACAAATTTAGAAGAAACATTCCCATGTCAATCTTCTGACCATTTTAATTCATACCAGTTCTATATCTGTCACTCTCCTACATATTTTTAGTTACTTGTTGAAAATCATTCAACTATGTCTAGCTAAAGTGTCAAGAGAACAGGAAAGAAAGAAAGTATCTATTCTAAGGACTTCAGAGACTCAAGTCTTTGGTCTGGAAGTGATGTAACATATGAGGGGGATTTTTCACTTGACTCTTAGTAGGTTTGTGTTCTTGCAGTTTCTGAGATTCCCCAGCGATACCAAAAAAACAAAACAAAACAAAAACAAAAACAAACAAACAAAAAAAACAAAAAACCCAAACCCCCAAAAAACAACACCAACCAGAAAATTTATTACTTTCCCTAATTTCTTGAGGTTCCATGCAGAGCAGTCTTATGCAATAGGCTATAAAACATAAATCTCCATTACGCACATAGAGAATCTGCTTCCTAACCAAAAGAAGGAAGCATTATCCTCATCATATTTAATGTAACATACAATCATTTTAAATTACTCTAAAGGTCCTCAGCAAATGCGATTTTGAGACTGAAAATTAAAATTAGAACACTACTCAGGGACAAACGTCCTTATAAAAAACTTAACTGGAAAAAATCCCAAATAAAATAGTACCATATCAGCCAATAATTAAGCCTCATTTAGAAACTAGTAACTTTGCTGTCCTATATGGCAAACTTATCTTTTTACAACAAAGAATTTGGTCACATATATGTGAAATATGCAATAAATAAATACATTTACTTAATATGAAGGTTATTATTACTCTTTAATAACTAATACCCTTAGAAAGCATTAATACTCTTTAAAGTTTAGGCAAATCCAGGTCACAGTCATAGGGCTTCCAGGAAGAGCAACATCTCCTAGCAAGCAAATTAGCTAGGACTATACAAATCCTACTTACTCCTTTACCTCTTATGAACTGGAAAGCTTCTTTCCATCGTAAACTTAGTCATGAAACAAAGATAGAGAACTTCAGTCTCACAGATTGGCTCTACTGGGGGAGAGCTTCCAAATATATCACACCCCTAGTAAGACACCAGCCTTTCTTAGACATACGAGCTGACATAAACCAAGTCAGAACTCTTGCCACTTCAGAATTACGCTACCTCATCACATACTTCAGTTCTTCATATAATATGCCTGCAGAGGTGATTTGGTGCAGCATGTGTCAGTCTGGTTACTGTCTGAACTAGATTTGTGTTACTGTCCAAGGTAAAATATTAAGCTACAGCAACTCATTAATGTGAAACCCAGGCAATATATTATTCTTTTCTGAATACTCAGATTACTTTTATTTGTTTTTAACAAAGCATCCATATTTACTCTGTATTTGAAACCATGGAAATAAAAAAGAGATTCTCTGTAACTTGCCTGTAACTTAAATACTGAAAATGACCATGACTGTTCCTTGAGCTACCTGTCAGTGAAAGCTATCACAAACACAACTGAATTAAAAGGATACTGTAGTTTCCACTTTATAATCAAGGAAATCCCAATGGTATAAATAAAACTAACTGCTGCAATTGAATATCCATGTGTAAAATTTGCAGCTCCTGAGTTTGTAATTTTAGAGAACAGCAGAGAAGATGCTTTGGACAGACCAGCACAAAGACCATACAGGATATGGGCAATGACTCTACCTTAAGTAGAGAACACAAAGAACATGTATCTTTTCTGAAGGCGACACTGGACAGACCATGTCCTTTGAATATGAGGTTTCTATGTGAAAAGTGCTGGAGAAGATGGGGTCTACACCAGGCCAAGTGCTTATCAGCATCTCAGAACATCATAGCAGCACTGAATGGTTTGGCTTGGAAGGGACTTTAGATCCTCCAGTGCCAATCCCCCCTGATCACGGGCTGTGACCTTTCACTAGACCAGGTTGCTCAAAACCCCATCCAATCCAGCCTTGAACACCTTCAGGGATGGGGCATCCCCAGCTTCTCTGGGTAACCTGTTCCAGTGCCTCACCACCCTTACAGTGAATAATTTCTTGCTAATATCTAAGCTAAACCTACTCTCTTTCAGTCTGATTTACACAAGGAATTTCAGCAGCAGCCAACTGTACTGGCAAGGAGATTCCACTCACGCTGTACCTATCCTACTGTTTCTTACAAACCAAAGTAATCTTACACGTGTTTGAATAAAAATTACACTCTGCTCCTGTGCTCCATATCCCCACCTACATACACATGCTGTCAGCATAGAGATTCACACCAGGTAAACACGGATTATGGTTTCTACATATGCATTCATACTACATATATAAATTGCATTTATTTTATATACAGAAAGACTGAAGTTTCCACAGGAGGTCTTTCACTGTCCTGTTGATGTTACAAATCTTGTGCTCTGCACTTTCTCTTTTCAAAACATTCCACGGCCAACATGTGCTCAAGCTAAAAGCCCTACTTAATACTACATACATAGATATACACACAAACATATATGTATATATAATAAGCTAAGCTGAGCAAATGCCACGTGTAGAGTGGTAAAGAAAACAGACTTTTTTTTTTTGCCTGAGTTAGTTAACCAGACTTAACAACTGTGCAATTAAACTGTCAGTCTATTTCAAAGATGTGGGTTTTTTTATTCCAGTAACCAAGCTTTCACAGCAATTTTGATTTTTACAAGATGATATCATGAGACTACTGAGTATAGTTGGATCCATTTTCTTCATAGTTTTCATAGATGTTCAAGATCCTTCAGAGTTCTGCCCTTTGCTGCACTCTTTGAAAAACTTCTCTAACAACAACCTTGAGCACATATTTGGCCACGTCTCACAAAAATATTTTTTTCAATTTTCTTATGGCGTCCTTCCTATAGGCTTTCACAGCAGACCTGTCCAGGAAGAAACTACCCATTATTAATCCTTGGCACACTGGAACAATTTAACTGCTTTTGTCTGTAACTCTGCCTTTCTTTCTCTTTTTCTTCATCAGTCCAGCTTTTCACATCTCATTTCAAACTGAACACAAGCTGTTTGAGACAAAGACGTGCAATTTTATGTAAACTGTAACATGTACAGCAAAATGAAACCACTGGACCATTTAAATGCTAGCAAGATGTGCAGAAGCAGCAGCATCAATCCACATTTTTACTTTTGTTTTGCATATTAAAAGGGGATGCTGGCCAGTAATTCTGCAGGCACTTTTCACAGCCTCCATTCCAACTTGTGTCTTCTCAAGGGAGTTGTATCATTATCACTATCACGGGCACATGTTGAGAGAGATACATAAATCTTCACACCAGTCTCCTTTTCAATGGGATCCTAAGAGAATTCAGTATTACAAAGCCTAAATTTTACATGGGTTTGGGGAGAATGAAGAAGCAAATGTTCTTTGCCAAAATGTTATTTCCCTAAGGTGAAAGAAACAAAGTCAGAGATCATATTTTTCACAAGATTACAACACTCATGTGAAAGCAGCCATGTCTCGTCCCTCTGAACTTTCTAAACATTCCCTCTGAACTTCCTAAACATTCAATCAGTCTTTAAATTCCCAGAAAACTCAAAAGCTACATTTACTCAGTTTAGCTTTTATTCTTTTTTTCCTGGCTTTTATTTCAAAAGACCATTACTTTTTTCTGAATTTACTAAACAAAACCAAACACCAACATATGAAAATACTACTTGCTCTATTAAAAGTTTCTTTGCTGTACTTTTTTTACCACTGAGACATGAGTTCAAGCTTTAGGTCATACAAGAAAAATCTACAGCATGTCTCTCCAGAAGTTTAATTAAAGTTTTAAAGCAGGATCCCTGACATCCCAACTGAAACAAAATTCTTACTCTACAGAGATGCTGACAGTAAAAACTACTTCTCTTGTTGCACTGACATCTTATCATTTGAGTGATAAGTTATTAGACAGTAATTATCCAAGAAATGTTATTTCCTTGTTTGAATCAAGCAGCTTTATTTGTCTGAAAGTACGAAAAAAACCCCATCCCTGAACTGCTTCTAGCTGTTGTGAACTTGCTGAGAGACTCAGCTGTTGCATGTAAGAGAGGTACACGGAAACTACAAGACCATTTTAGAAGAAACAGGCTGAAAATGTTTGCTCCACATATTTCTCATTGCGCATATTTTGTGAACTTGACAACAGTGCCTTTTAAACATTTTCTTCCCCACATACAAGTTCCATTAAGTGGAGAAAAACATACTGATAAAACTCCAGACTCTGCTTGTACTGTGAAAAAATGCTGAACTTAAAACTATCATCACCAAACTCACTAGTTTTCACTGTAATCTAATAAAACGTCACATGACAGCTTTATCCTCTTATTCTCTTAATTATTTAATGAAAATTAACAGGGCTCCAAACCTAAAAATCTGCCTCTTAACCACTGATGATCAAGACTCACTGTCAGAATTCCAACAGAATAAAAGTTTCTTTGAATTGTTGCACTTACTGCATTCAAAGTCATGTTACAAAGTAAATGGAATTCNTTTAATTATCCTTCAGGCTATGCTGAAATTCTCAACACAAGTGTAACAGGCTACCTTCATTATTCTGCACGTCTCAGATGTCACCTACCAGCTCTATAATTTCTCTGCCATCCATTCTATTCTTAATTGTAGAGAGGCAAAACAAATAAATAGAGCTCTGAAACAAATTTTAGTGAGATTGATGCCTAGTTTTTCCGATTCTTTTCCCCCGAGAAACTCTCTTTTGAAGGAAAACAGCTCTATCAGGTCTTCCCTTCACCCTTCCAAAACACCTTGTTTTGTTTCCTTTTAGCAATGAAGTGCAGACTTTTTCTCATCACAGGTTCTTGGAAAACAGTTGAGAAGCTGATGACTCCTACTGCATTCTTACTGCTAATTACAAAAAAAAAAAAAATCCATAGTAGAAGCATTGAAACAGACTGAAATTGTTATGTTTAATATTAACAAGTTTTAAAATCTAAGCCAAAATCTGATTTTATTTTAAAACGACAAAAGCAAAGAAGATGTGTAAGTTCAGTATTGGACAGCTTTATATTGATGAATATGAAATGAAGCAGGAATAAGGCTTCTGCATTCACATTTCAAGTTATTCTGAGAAGCTGTCTGCATTATTATTATGAGGCAATTCCGGCTTAGTAACAAACCTACTGTAGATTAGGAACTATTAGGCTCAGTTTCACTGCACCCATGTGTACAGTTGATATGATTACAGTCATATAGGGGGTGATAAACAGGCTTCTCAATGAAAGTATTTCCACCTAGGTGAGTTGAAAATTCATCAGTGCAAACTCATAACTGGAAAGGAAAAGGTGGAGAGATGTTCGGTGTGCATGTCTTAATTTCTCTGTGAAAGACATGCACACACATTTCCCAATGAGAAAATTTCATGCAGGCATTTCCCCCTGCAAAAAGGTAGCCCCTTCTTCCTATGCAACATAACCAAATTGCTCTAAAGTCTCTCTTATCAGACCTAAGAACTGGCCCTCCAGGTTTACAGAAATCATTTCTAGAATCTTATAAACTTCAAAGAAAGCTTTTGCGCAGCACTTCTCTACTGTTTTGGTTTTGTTTTTTTTTTTGGGTTTTTTTGGTTTTTTTTTTTTTTTTTTTTTTTT
>VYZQ01020030.1:3104-15074 GCA_013400655.1 Mystacornis crossleyi
GAAAATAATCCCTTATGCAAAACAGAGGGATAGCATCATATTCCTGACATAAGGAATTCTCTTGGAATGAGATGTATTCACCTAAGGCAGCTCTAAATTAAGAGGTCAGAGACTGCAGGCATATAAAAAATAGGCCATAAATCTTGGGAAGCCAGAGTCTACAGGTGTCAAAGACAGAAGTAACTTTTATCAACCCAAATCCCTTTTCTGGGCATGACAAACAGTAATGATCTTAATTCTTTAGAGCGTGTTCATTCTGATGCACAGTAGGGAGCTTTTTTCTCACAGTGAGGTGCACCAACAGTGCAATGTCTGACTTCTGCATCTGCTGTGTTTATTTCAAGTGTGCTTTTGGGAGGCAGCTGTATTAAAAGGCTCAGGAGACTGTATCCTCCTTCAGCTTCCCAGCTGTGTGCCGTGTTGTGGAAGAGTGGCCGTGCAGCTGTGTGTCCCACCTGACCAAACAGCAGTGCTTCCCATTTTGTGTGGAGGAATATAGCAACTGAAATATTAAAGAAAAAAGAAAAGCTTCAAAAAATGAAGAATCAACAATCACACTGATTTTTAATTTCTGAATCACTTGTTTAAAAACATTCAGGTCTGAGACAAAGAGTTGCTGTATAAGTTATACTCTGGCCTTTTTATAAACTTTAAGTTCTTAAATAATTTGATTCCCTTAGATGTTCTACTATCACTTAATCCCTACTAATGAGAAATGAAATCTACATAGTTACTTGACTGTCAAGAAGCTATGTAAAGCAACTAAGGTTAGCTGTCTTAATTTACACCTTTGAATAGACTCCCATTTATTGATTCTCTTGCAGCACTCTTCTACTAAAGCTTCGACACACACATTAAGCCAGTTTAACATACGTAAACCACTTAATTTATTGACGTTTCTGCATGCTGCAAGTAAGTTTACAGAGACTAGAAAATGTAGTCCTCATTAGCCCTTTGCATGATGCATTTTGGGATTCCTGCCATTAGAAGATAGAAATTTCTATGAATACTTCAATAACATTGAAATTAGATTTTGAAAAGGAATGAAAGGGTTTTTTTATGCTTATTTGTTTTAGGAGGCTGCAATTAACTTGACAGAAGAAGTCACTCTAGATTCATTTCAGAAAACAGAATCAGTCTCAAATATGTCTTAGGATGGTAACGTCATTGACATACATGATCTGTGTGTTTGCTTCTTGCAGCTTATGTCGCAGAGCTCACAACTAGAAAAACCTATTTCACATGGCCAAGGTCTGCCTGTGTGCAGTCTTTAAAATGCCTTCAATTATGATGTGACTAATTTTCCTGTGTAAAAGAAGGTAATTCAGCTCTGAGAAACTATTACCCATGGTGTTGTGACTTTCACCAAAAGCAACAGACAGGCTGTCACCTCAGCAAATTGATTTTGTGGAGATATGACATCTTCCATTAGTGGAGGATTAGTCTCTCTGGTCTTTGTTCCTTCTGCCTGTTAATGGATCTGGTGTCTGAACATGTTTTAAACAGCATGTTTTAAACAGCAGATATTCTCCACAAATCCAAAGTCAAGTAAATGTTAAGGATGGAAAATACAATGAGATGTTCTGCAGTGTTAGCTTGGGGTGCTAGTTCCTAAAATCTGAAGACTGATTTCATGTCACGAATCATTTATCTTCTTTCACAGGGGCTATCTCCATGTTCCTGACGTGAAGGACATGGGGATGTCCTTGATAGGTCTTTTGATTAATAGCTAGGAACAATAATAGAGCAGCTAGACCTTTGTCTTGGGGTGACGAAAACCTGATAATCTCACAGGAGGGCTAATCTTCTTCCAAATGGTACAAAAGAGTGTGAGGCAGTAAGCAAAGCAAGAGGTGTCAATACCAACTGCAGACTTTGGAGGACAAGTTGAAGAACTAGATAAAGATGGGCAATATCACAAGCAGAGAGTCCTATTTAACAATGGAAGCAGAGAAATACAACTTAGATCATGAAGAAAGAGTCCCAAGGCAGAAGCATGACTTTCTGAATTTCCACAGAGCTCTCCCCTGGGCCCAAACAGGTTTTTGAAGCAGTGAAGAAAGAGGTCAAGTCTTTTTAGAACTATGTCTAACTCCGGGTATTTCTTTTGCAAAGTGTAACTGAATTTGTTTGATTTTGCTGTTCAAATATTTCAGAGTATCCATTTTACTTATTGTCATACATTGCATTGAATTTATCAATAAACCTCACGTGCTTGCATGGCTAATATTCTGGAAGGTGACATGCTTAGATTATTAAGATACTGGGATTCCTGAGAGTAGTGTCCACATCCGTGCTAAGATCTTTCTGGTCTTGAGCTGAGGTGTTCCTTTTTCCTCTGGCAGGACTCCTCTGCCAAAACGTATGCCATGGATGAAAAGGTGGGATGCAATGGTTCTCCCAGGAAGTTTAGAACATGTGGAGTCCTTGTGCTGGGGCCAAACAGATTGTCCAGGAGGGGAACAGGAACAAGATTATTTTTCAGGATCTCTGTGTGTATGTGTGACTCTCTAGTGATTGAAAAGGTGTGCTACAGTTCAGCACCGTTGCTTCCAGTATTCTTCTAATTTTACTATATTTTTTTGTAAATTGTAAGATAGATTTTATGCATTTCTCAATATTCTAACTTGAAAACTGGAGGGGACTGTAGGAGATGAGGAGGAAGTGAGGTATTTCATCAAAAAGGTAGAGTAATAACATCATAATAATTTTTGGCTAACTGAAGAGGGAAGAAAAAAAATGCAGTCTGATACATAACTGTCATTTATTATGAGTCACATCTTTCATTTTAGATCCAGATTATCTCCATGCCACGTAAATGTAGCTTTCCTTAACTTTCTAGTGCTACAAATTATTGACTTTAAAAAATGTGTAGCACTTGTAGTAGACTATTTTACTAGAGGAATGAGTCATTGCAGATTTCATCATCCAGACTTCGCTATTACTTGTCCTTATGTCTCAGTGTACATTTGTTCTTAAATCAGGCCTTAAGGAGGATTAAATTTGCTATACCTTGAAGCTGTTTATCTTTGGTTTTTATAAAATGTAGTCTTCGGGATTGTTGCCTTTTGCAGTAAAACTCAGACATAAAGTATTTCAGCTGTCAAAATATATGCAGCTATTTGAGGGACTGTAAGCGGGGAGACTGATACTTTTACCAAAGGAGAGGAAGATGATAGAATAGAAACAAGCCTAAAAAAGGAGCAAAGAAATATGGCACTAGCTCTGTATCAATGGTGGCACTGGGTATTTTAGGATTCTCTCAGACAATGGTTTTCTCAAAGCTTCAGCATTTCTAAGGCACCAGCATCTCCTGGGTAGTGATTGGAATCTGCATACTAAAATTCCATAAGATTAAAAATTCGAACTGGATCTTGACACAAAAACAGTATAAAGGAAGTGGAAGGCCTCAATAACGATGTGTAATAACTTGAAGATCTGGGCTAAGAACAGCAGTATGAACCATTTTGGTCATTCTTATGGGCTCAGCTGGAAAATAAACAGCTGAGAAAATAACAGAGAAAAGAGGCTATCTTCTGGTTGCTGATGTTAACTTTCTATCTTTTCTGGCTACCACTTTAACTCAAAAAATGGAGACGTATCATACTATAGTGTTCAACATAGAAAAACTGGTGGAAAACAGAGCGTTAACAAGATACAAAAACATTTTCCTTTAAGCATTTGTTCTCTAAATCCAGTGGCACTTCAGAGCTGATGGTTACAGGTAAGTACAGAAAAAGATAAACAAAGAATCCCATAATCCAGTGAGGATTAACAAATCAGAAGGAAATTAATCTTGACTAATAGACGCATTTCACATTTTTTAGTGAAAAACACGTGTTCAGACACTAAATTAAAAAAGCTTCCTTCTCCTTTCTCATTAACAGTGAATAAACCAGGAAGAACTTTGCTGAAGCCAGTAATATTAGAAAGAAAGAGATCAAAATATTTTTAAATCTTTTTCTGCTGTCTGCAAGCTTCCCTTGTGAATATATTTGGGATAGTGAAGTCTCAACTGTCAAATAGTCAGTTTCTTAGCTCTAAATCTTGATTAAAATCTAAAATTGCTCAAGCTCGGTTTATCATCCCTTATTTTTGGATAAAAACTAACACTTCCAGGGAGACACTACTTGCCCTCCCACAAACATTAGCAAGCATTTTTATACACATCCTTTCCTTGTAACTTACAAGCACTTATTGAATAATTTCTGTCCTCCATTTATTTGGTTTTGAATAAATGTAGGTGTATTTTGCATCTGCAGTCCTTTCATTCTGCTCCTTTGCAAAGCATTTCTGTCATCAGTTTTTCAGTAGGACTGGTTTACATTTTGCTTCCTGCTCTGTATTTTTTTTTTCATTATATTGAGAGAGATTTCATACTCATTACTCACAAATGATCATTCAGATGGTTCTTGAGCACATTTTTTCTCCATTTAGAAACATTACTATCCATCTGGGTTCATTAAGTGTCTCTGGGTCAAAGATAAAAGAGTTTCTTAAAATTTTCTCCCCAAGAGAATTTATGTATTAAGATCTCTTCCCTAACTGATTATCCTGGGTGCCCTTACTTCAGTAGGGCTGAGTTCTCTTTTTCATGACTTGTCTGACACAAAACTAGAAGTGGAAGTTGGATAAGTAGAAAAAGAAGTTTTTGCATTTCTCAGGATCTAATGTAAAGCCCAGTGTAATCCATGGGAAACCTCCCAGCAGTTCCCTATTAAGTTCTGCCCTGACTGTGTGGCACATTCTGGTACAGATAGATGGTGAAATTCACTTTTACATTTTTCCATATGTTTTACGAGTTCACTCAGGAGGAACTAGTCCAGGAAAAGTAAAAAAAAGCTTTCCAAAAATACCTTCAAATGAACTGGAAACCTATCTAAGGTTCAGATAATTCAGTTAACTACACTCTCCAGCTGCAGAAGAATAATATGTGTGCTAAAAGTACAGTTTTTCTGTACTTCTGTGCTAGTCCAAAGAGTGGGAGGACAGTGTGGGAACTTCTCAGAGCCAGTCCTTGTGAGGTTTCTGAAAGTGAGAGATTTAGAAGCCCAAGTACTTCCCAGGCTTTGGAAAATCTCCTGATAGAAATCCTGTTGCTGTGGTCACTGGCAGACACGGAAAGGAGTCATTGTGCTTGTCATTTCCAAAACAATATAACTTCACATTATGAATTAAAAGTCTGATAGAAGTAAGTAACCTCCTGAAATGTTTATTTAGATAATAGTCCAGTGAGCAGGTCCTGAGAAGCAATCAGTGTTAAAATGGTGGATTTTATTACATTCAAGAAAACACTTACATGTTACAGAAATGACATCTCAGTTTTTCAAATAGCTAGAAATTGCTGAGCTTAATGGGCACTGGAGTGATAATATAATCACAGTTTTCTGTGGTGTATAGCCCCTATCATTTATTATTTCAACTACTGTACACTGGAATCCGCTTACTCTGACAGCCCTGCCTCACCATAGGTCAGTTTGATAGCATCAGCTGGGAATGGGTAATAACCAAACTGCTCTGACAGCAGGTTTGGAAGAGATAACTTTAAAGGTACGAATGTGCCTAAAAATACATATAAGTGTGACAAAAATGAGATTTGAGGCAGTCCTCACTTGAGTTTTATACGACTCCCTGGATTTTTGATTTCCAGATGTTTTACCTATTGGATAAATGCAGGTTTCATTAAAATTCCAAAATATGTCAGACATTGTCAGGGAGAGTGTCTCAGGGACATGATATTGATGATATGGTGTGTAGTCATGTAGCCATGGATACAGAGTAATTTTTGGGGTTTTTTTTAACAGGGAAGCACTTTTTGCAACCCCCAACAGATTTGCTGAGGGAATTTAGCAGTTCTGGCCCTCAAATTCAAACACCATTTTAAGAGGCATGTAAAGACCACTGTCTTTACTTGTAGGGTTAAGTACAAACCACTTGTGTGAGACTGGAGATAAGCCAACCCTGTATGGGAAGTGAGCTTTGGAAGATACTCTTATATATTGAAAGCGTGGTGTTAGGGGTTTTTTTTTTGTTTTAGTATGGCATTTTTTTTCCTGAAGCTATCTCTTCTGCTGTGTTCATTAGACAACACAGCCACAGTTTTGCTTTTCTGTTACCAACTTGCAAATGGCCTACTTCTACCTCCTGTATAGTCTGCAGGAAGCCAGTTCAGTGGACTACTGCATGCAGAGCTGATGATGCTTACACTGCCATGGCAGCAGCCGTGACTGCACCCAAACTATCTCAGTTCCTCTTCCCCACAAAGTGCTGCCAACTACCTGGAGCTGCATTCAGCCCGGGGAGTCAGAGGAAGACAACCTGCAGCAGCTCCTTATGCAAAGCTGAATCCCAGAAAAATAATACTGAACTGAAGTGCCTTCAGTTCATCACAGTCCAGTGTGGTCTTGCTGCTTTTCAGGGCTGCATTTCAGTCCAAACAGGAACCTGGGATGTTGGGCTAGAGGCTGAGGCACGCAGATGGCACAGTATGACTTCTGATGGAGAGCTGGTTCTCTGCAGCCTCATTCAAACCCCGACAAATGTGTCTCGGTAAAGCTGAGCAGTTCTTGAAGGGACAGGTGGGGCCAGGTCCTGTGTGACACTGCTTGAGGTGGCTCAGCAAATACCTTCCTGATTCGATATTCATGAGTATAAATACTGAGCTGTTTATATCTATTTGTTCCAATGGTCCTCCTCCACCCTAAACCTCCTCCTTTCCCTGGAAAATTATGTTGGGGTTTTCTTGATATCTCCAAATTACTGATGGTGGGGAAGAACTGCTTGCCAAGAGAGATCATGGAGAGTTTAGCGTTTTTAGTGGAGTTGAAATAAAAACCAGATTGAGGGCTACGAGCAGAAAATTTGTGTTGCTGTCTGTACAGTAACATAGCATTCAGGTAATTTTCTGAAAGGACATTTGGATATCTGGAATCTGCTCCTGTCATCTTACAAGGATATATTTTTCTTCTAGTATTTGTGCCAGTTTGTACCTGTTTACTTTATTTCCCCCAAAGCTTACTGTATCTATTCAATCTTTTCTCCTAAGTCTGTCCCACTCAGTCCCATAAAACAGCCCAAATTAACCCAGTAATGTGGGGTAATTTTCTTTTCGCTTATTTTCTTTTTTTTCTTTTCCCCATTTCCCCATTCGTATCATATATATATATTTTTGGCCATAAGTTACCCTTAATTAATGAAATACTCCAGAGGCAGCTGTAGCAGAGCCATGTAGATTGTAGATAAGGAACTGTTTTCTCTCTACTTTGTGATTAGCTGCCAGAGTTTTTTACTTGGATTTTATGTTCCCCCTCTGTCGTATTACATTGCAAATTCATGGCTAGTGAGATGTCCACAATTTCTCCAAAGCACATACTGCTATTACTGCTTCCCTGGTTTTAACCTGATCATTGGATGCCTGTGTTTCTCATTAATTTTCCTGAGATATTCTGGCTTGCAAGTTTTTAAGATGAACTTGATTTTTGGTGGGGCCCTCAGTCTGCATATTTCTGTTTTCTCTTCAACCCAGTCACATATTAATTTATTTCTTCTCTTCTAGAGCCTCATCTATTTCGCGATGGGGGCATCGGTGGATCGATGCCGTGTTTTTCGCACAGAATCCCTCATGGACGTGCTTTGGGGGCACTCTGCCAGCACCCACGCATGCACACGATCTCACCCCCGCAGGTAGTCGCGAGCAGCCGCTCACATGCACAGTCTACGGGCAAACTGGAGACGAAAAGGCGAGAGGGGTTCTCTGCGTGCAATTCCGAGGCATTTATTGGATCCAATGCACTCAAAGGGAACACAGGCAAAGAACACAGAACAAAAGCCCGCACGTGGTTTTATCCCGAAGGATCCCAGGAGCGGGCAGAGCATCAGAAGCCAATAGTCTGAGGGCTAGGGGGTAGAGGCAAGGGTGAGTGACAGAACAGGGGCCAGTGGGAGAAGGTAGGGGAGGGGAGAGAGGATCAGGGGCCAGTGGGGTCTCGCTGAAGGGAGAACTTTCTGGCACAGCGGTGTGGGGAGAGACCACTTTGTACTAACACGGGGGGTGTAATGTAGACTTAGCCACCGCAACACATCTGCTGTATCAGAAACGTAGAGTCTCTGGGTATTAGGGTTTCCAGGCTCAACTATTTTTACAATACCTACTTCCACGTTCCTATGTCTTCTTTCATTCTCCATCTGCCTCTTATCTGATCTCTCACCTTGTTTTCTTTCAGCTCACAAATAAATGTTGCCAGTGTATATTTTTCTTTTGTGTTCCATTTTAACTTTTGCTCTAACCACATTTTTTTTCTGAAACAAAAGGCAACCTGTCACCAATATGTTATAAATATGTAAACTCCAAGATTCCTTTTGGAATAAATGGGAGCAGCCTGTTTGTTATTAGTTCATAAGAATCTGGTTTTAAAAGCATCCTGAAAAAAGAAAAAAAAAAAAAGGCTGTCACAATAAGCAAAAAATAATTTGACAAATAGCCTTTTCTTTGAAGGGGTTTGCCTTCTGGCTTGGTAGAGTATAAGTTAAATATTGGTCTGATAATTATTTTCCTTTAAAAATATTGTATTTTATTCTACTGAAGTTCATCTTTTAAATAGTATGTTCCATCCTTCAATGGTTGATATAAAGTTTGCTCATAAAAACTTGAGACAAGAATACATACAACAAAAGAAATCCTACAGGCCAGCCATTAAACACAGAAAGGAAGAGAGCTATTAGCACGAAGTTACAGAAAAAGAAAAGAAAAAACCTTTTAGTAAAATGCTCCAAAATGCTTTGACCTTTTAAAAAGAAAATTCAGTCCAAACTTTGAGTTTTAGTACCAGAATCTCTGTCCTAGCCAGCAGTAACTATGAAATAGAATTTTGTAATCTCTGAGAGCTGACACAGGTTTTATATCTTTGTTCACCTACTACTCTATGTATGTAACATTCATTACAATGACTCCTTTTTTTTTCATGAGAACTGAACATGTAGTGAAACCTATTGAAGGATGATTCTCCAGTATTTCATGTCTCATACTTGATTATTTCATTTCCTCAATCAAAATTTATTTGAAGGTTTAAGTAACAACTCACAGTTATCAATATAACAGGGAGGTAAGCAGGTCGTAATTTGAACAATTCATTTGAGAATTCCCATGAGAATGCAATTTTGTAAAAATTTCATGACTGTTTCTGAGAAGAAAAGAAGGAAATTGAAATGGTTACAAACCTCAGATTGTGAAAAATCCGATAGAACAATAGAACAAATCCTACAGCAAAGCCAAATTCTTGTTACGTTATAGTTATATTTATATTAATATAGATAAGTACACCATACCAAATTTAAAAAAAATACCATCCTCCCCGAAGCTGTTGGACCCACATATGTGAGTAGCTGCTAAATACTGTGCTGAATATAGGGCAGGCATTGGTAGAAATTTTCTACTAAAAAACAGCATCACTCTAGAAAAAAAGTAGGGGAAAAAAGAAGAATAAAAAAGTCAAAGCAAAGCAAACAAAGTAAAATTGAATAGACTACAAGTGATTGCACCAGGTTTTTAATTAATGAGAACACAGGAGATTGCTAAAATGAGTACATTACCTAATTGTGAATTAATATTATATGCTGAAACATCCCACAAGGGAAGAATTGGATATGCTAATATTGTATGAAAGAGATTGCCACTGGCAAATATTTCACTTTAGAGAATTCTACATTAGGCATAAACTCAGAAAAAAACTAACCCTCTTAATATATGTCATGAAATATTAATTGCTTAGAAGTTGCTAAAGCAAGATAAAAGCTTGATTATACACCTTTGCATCCTTTAGATAGTCTTTATTGAACAATGATCCAGAATTGCTTTTAGAAATGCAATGCATTATTGTATGAGTAATAGAACAGACATTTTGTGGTATGAAGTTATAATTCCTAAGCAATAATATCTGAAACTGTAATTCGCCTAGGCCTAATGGGACATTACTTAGAACATCCTAAGGGGAAGATATTTGGCTTTAGAATTTACTTTCCTCTCCTTGGTTCAAGAATATTGCCTGCCCTCTAGTACCGTTTAGGCAAGCTACTCTGAAAAATGCACCAGTTATTTTTCTTGATGTGAAAAGTGGATGGAAATACTCACGGTACTGGATCTACAGTTCGTTGTGTCCTACTATAGCCCAACTTTTCTTTGGTAAAATACTCTGCAGCATCCCAAGAGTAAGCGAATACATTTTTACAAATGAACAAAAAAGAGTAAAGAGTTTCTTAACTTTTACATTTAGGATTTGGGTAAACTGATACCCAAAGGAAACAGCACACAAGTCTTTGTGTTTTGGCCTATGACTGCTCAAGGTACCTAAACCTGAAGGAAATAGCCGACTTTTATACTGTTCCATTAAAAGAGGTAAATCTACCTGTATTTACTTAAACATTCACTGACTTTAATGAACTCTGGGGAATGTGATTCAGCTTTCATGCTTATGAGGAAAGCTTGAAATAATTACTGTTTTCTTGAACTGAAGTTAAAAAAATCCCCAAAAGCAAAACAATGCTCCCCCCAACTGTATAGATAGTGACTGCAACAGAGAGACAAGAATTTTCAGGTTAACACAAAATTAGGCTGTATACCTTGGAGTGGATTATTTGAATAAGACACAGATGACACACTCTGAATGTTGCTAGTAAGTGAACTAATTTATGTTCAGTTCATTTTTAGTTCCATTGGAGCCAACATTTGTGGTGATTGTTACCATTTCTACTGAGTGGCTTGCTCACGCTTTTCTCTGGCTGCCCAGTTGCCAAATGAAAGATTGATTTCATACCCTTACTTCCCTTTGAATATGAACTTAATTTACTAAATTATTTGTCAATGCTTTTATCTTAACATATGATGAAATCTGGTTTGATCTTAATGTTCAAGATGTATAAAATGACAGAGAAAGGCTTTCAGCTGCTGCAAACTGGCACAGATCCACTTATTTCTATGATGAGATTGTAGAGTTTTCAGCAGAGTGCAGCTTGGCTAGAGTTGACCTATTCCATCTGTGGTCTGCTTCCCAGTTGCCTTATACTCAAAATCAAGAGTGCTCCTGAACAGTTGCTCACTCTGGAAATATCAAGTGTGTGAGTGGGAGGTTTATTTCATGTTTTGAGTGGGAATTTCTGAATAATGATTTCAGCCTTGGGTTTGGTCACTTCACATTTTTGTTGCTAGCTCAGTACTATTTAGCATATTCTCTTCCATGATAGTATTTCTTCTAAGATGCTGATGCTGCTCCCATTCTCCTGGCATCTGTCATTCTCTTGAAGATGGTATATGACAGTTTACTGCATGTTACTGATTTGTTCCAGCCATTCCATCTTCCAGGCCTGAGTAGTAGCAACCACTATAATCTTCTCAGTGACTTATTAAATAATAAACCTCTTTGACAGTGCCTTCAGAGTTCTGCTTCTTAGCAGTTTACTAAGAATTTTGTGAAGCATTATAAATAACCACTTTTTTATCTTTTACTTTTCTGACTAAATACATTTAAAATACCTTTCTCAAGAGGGACAGTTATATGTAGAAGGCAGTGTTCTGCATTTCTGGTTACGCACTCGGTAAAGCCTGATGACGCAATGTAAATGTGGTCAGTGCAGAAAGTCTGGCACTATTAAACGGTTTCCCAGAACTGGGTATGGAATAAGGCTGGGTGAAAAACAAAGCAAAGATGGCTGTGACTTTTTCATTTGTACTCAAGATAGAATACAGTCCTAATGTTCTTGCTTGTGAAAGAAATACATATAAAGTAAGCCTGAATATAGAAGTCACTTTCAGATGCAGCCAGGGCATTACCTGAGAAAGCACAGGGTCATTTCAGCTCTCTAACACAACTGCCTGTGCCAGCTGGGACTTTGTTTTTCTTAGTGCTGCACTGTGGCAGGAAAATATGAAGCCAATCTCTAGCATCTAAAACCACCTCCAGGGAGTACTGTGCCCGCCTG
>VYZQ01020032.1:1463-26002 GCA_013400655.1 Mystacornis crossleyi
CCACCGTTCCCTTGGGTTTGTTGTTTTGGTGTTTTTTTCTCCCACCGTTCCCTCGGTTACTTCCCGAGATAAAAACTAACATCAGCTATTTAACTTCTCCCGTTCGCATTACCGCCAGCCCAGCGCAGCCCTGGGCCCGCCGCTGTCCCTCAGCCCCCGGGCAGGGGCGGCCGGGCGGGAGCTCCGCGGCCTCGCCCCGCAGGCGGCCCCGCCAGGCTCCGCACGCCGCCGGCGAGGCCGCGGCCGCCCCGGTGACATCACCGGAAAGGCGGGTCACCCGCGGCCAATGGGCCGCCCGACGGTCGCGGAGAACCGGGGAGGACCCGGAAGGTTTCGCAGTCAGAGCGTCGCTGCCCCGCGGAGAGACCCCGCTCTTGCCGCCCGACCGCCCCTGCGTGCCCGATGGACTCGGTGGGAGTCGCCGCCGCCGCGCCCGACGCCGGGCCGGGCCCCGCCTGGCAGAGCAAGGTGAGCGCTGTGCCGGCGCCGCGGGGCCGCCGCTGTCCGGGCTCCGCGGAGGTGGAGGAGCAGGAGGACCGAGGCCGTGGAGAGGGCGCTGCGAGGTGGTGCCAGCACCAGCAGGGTCACGGTCGCTCGGCAGAGCGACCCGAGCGTGGTTGGCTGCTACCGGCAGTTATCTCCCTGGTGGAGAGAGCTGCTGTGGCAGCCTGGTAACCGAATTGCTCCCGTCCGAGGGAACTGGAGCTAAGTGAGCTTGGTTATCCCGGCGGTAGGCAGCGAGTCCCAGCTTGCTGTGACTCGTCATTCCCCAGCCCCCGCCTCCCCGAGCGAGGTGTGTGTGTCCCTCTGCGGTTTTGAGGGCATGTTTTACGCTGGCTGACCTTTCAGGGCTTTAGAAGCGGGGGAAGAAGCTGTGCGTAAGCCGTGGCTGTTGGGTTATTACAAGAGAAGTTTTATATAGGTTGTGTGTCTGCTTGTGTGCAAACTTCCTGGGAAGGCTTAACGCCTGTCTCCAGAGGGCACTGACACTGACAAACTGACTTTTTTCCTTTGTTAGTAAGTGACCATCAACAAATTTTCAACCCCAGTTCTCCCTACTGAGTTTATGAAACTACTTTTTTTGAGTAGTTCCCATAGTTCCCCAGGTATCTGTAGAAGACCCTTTACATTACACGAGCTTATTTTGGAGCCCGTGATGGTTAATTATCCTGATTATTGCGTTGCCACTGCACAACTCTTGCTGAATTGAAAAAAAATGTTTATTTACAGTGTCCGTGGGGAGCCCCTAGCACAACATCAATATCATGTTCTCTTGCTGATGTAATGAGTGAACAGCTGGCAAAAGAACTGCAGCTGGAAGAAGAAAATGCTGCTTTTCCTGAAGTGGTTGCGTAAGTTTAAATCCTGGATTAGTGATTTCCATACTTGTGATTCCATCTTCTCTCTCACAGGCAATTTCTTACAATGTGCTCGGTGCATAGCAATATAGTAAATGATTTGCCTATTGCCTCCTAACTCTGCTTCTTCAGATCTTCTTCAGTGAAGATGGCTTCCCCAGCTGAAAGTTTTCCTTGGATTATCTTCTCTGTTACTCTTCTTTCTTGATGTTTTCTTTGCGTTTTCTGGGGGTGTAAGCTATATTTAGAGAAATAAGCTATATTTAGAGAAATGTCAGAAATGTTTTTTTCTACCCTTTTAGGGACTCTTGTTAACAGTGTACAATGTTATTTTGAGAACTATCGGGTATATCACCTGTATCTTCCTACTACTTGAAAGCTCTAAACAAAGGCCAAGAACTTACTAGTGCTAGAATTATACGAATTTTTACTATCTTTCCTGTGAAGCAGAACAAAGCAACACTATTTGAGGTTTTTAAAACATAGAAATAAGTATACACATGCATACACCTGTATGCCTTCTTTTTTCTGAAGGACCTCTTAAAAACAGAGCTTAATGCTTCTTGCAGAATGGTAAACAAGCAAGAGTTTAAGTAAAATTTGCATCGTAAATGAGTGGCAAAGAGAAATGAAGTCATAATCTATTAATATTTAGTGTTGGCTTGGAGAGGAGGCAGACAGTTGAGATCCATTCCCTTCTGTGCAGCTCTGCATGAAGTCTGTTGTATAGAGTGGGGAAGTGGTATAAAGCAGTGTTTCTGCTTAGATTGCTGTGTTTAATTTTTTTTAATTTCTGTTTTTATCATATATAGTGCTGCTGAAGGACCGTTTATTACAGGAGAAAATATCGACACTTCTAGTGATCTAATGCTAGCTCAGATGCTGCAGATGGAATTTGACAGGGAATATGATGCGCAGCTTCGGCGTGAAGAGAAGAAGATCAATGGAGATAGCAAAGGTACCTTTATCAGAAGGAATATTTTTGCTCTGGAGCTATTCTCAGCCCTTAGCTTAAACTGACAGAGCTGTGAGGACGTAACAAATCCCTGACAGTCACAGCCATGCTTATTTGTTTTGTTTCTCAAGTCTCCATATCCTTTGAAAATTATCGGAAAGTGCATCCCTATGACAGTGACAGCTCAGAGGATGAGGTTGATTGGCAGGATACCCGTCATGATCCATACAGAGCAGGTATGTGACAGCTTTAAACAATGCATTTTTTCAGTCAATAGACCTCAGAATATGGCATAGTTAAATTAGGTTTTCTTTTAATGTAGGGAGACACCAGCTGCGTTTAAAATCGGGTCACCTGACTGGGAGGTGTCACCAGGAGGTTGGGCGGGTAACTTCAGGCTTCTGTCTGCCAGTATATTGGCTTCAGTGGCTGAATCTGGCAAAATAACCAGTGTACATAGCAAGTATTGTGGGATGTGCTTATCTGTCATCTACGTTTGGATGACATGGCTAGATATCATCTGCACAAGGTCTTGAATACTCCTGTCTTAGCATGCCAGAAATGCGTCTGACACCCCAGAGAAGACTGAGAAGTAAGCTGTAACATAGCCAGCGAAGCTGTCATGCTTAGGATAAGAGAAGACTGTATTAAGATCATACAATTGAAGTAATTTATTCTGTTTTGTAAATAAAATTATGTTACTTTTGTGGACATTGTGGGACTTTTATGGGCATTGGCTATGCTTGTTTAGATGTAAAGTTTGGTTTATTTTTCTCACTGCTGGCAGATAAACCTACTACTACACCAAAAAGGGGTTTCATAGGAAAAGGAAAAGACATTACTACGAAACATGATGAAGTGGTATGTGGAAGAAAAAACACTGCTCGCATGGAAAATGTAAGTGAAAACTTAGGGAAACTTATTTTGTGTGTAAAACTGGAATGCTGCAATTCAGCCAAAGAACTAATACCTGTCCACCAGTGCTACTGGGTAGGGTGCTGGCTTTTATTTTCTCCTGTCGGATGAAACCAATGCAGTCTTTGGTTTATTGGTTATTCGCATTGGCAGTTTGAGTTTTATGTGCTTTCTGTTTAATAATAGTTTTGTTATTGAGCAATTCAAGAACTTGCACAGAACTGTTTTGGCAAAACAAAACTGTCAGCAAGCTTGGCACACAGGCAGATAACACACAAAAGCTATTTCTGAAAAGCATAGATATTGTGTAACCTTTGTTCTAATTAATTTTGTCTGATAAGCCAAGTAACTTATTTTCAGTCAATTGTTTGACTTACAGCTTTTCTGTCGGTTTATCTGTAGTACGTGTCTTTCATTTTCTTTAAGGTAACTGGTGCAACTTCTCTAAATATGGAAATGCTGCAAGTGCTATTTTTTCAGAATGTTAGGTAATCTCATATCAATTTGGGCAGAACTTTGAGTTCTGAGTTTAAAACAGTGTGTTTTTTAACACAGTGACAACATTGCACAAAGTGGGTTTCACATAGGTCCAAATCTATCCTGGGTGTTTCCAAATCAGAATGAGAAATTTCTGTTTGTGCCAACTTTTGGTGTCTGCTATTAACAATGCTTAAATTCCTATTATTTCTACTTGTAGTTTGCACCTGAATTCCAAGTTGGGGATGGAATTGGGATGGACTTAAAGCTGTCAAATCAAGTCTTCAATGCCTTAAAACAGCATGCATACTCTGAGGAACGTCGAAGTGCAAGGCTCCATGAGAAGAAGGAGCACTCCACTGCTGTATGTTTTTCATAAAGTCTCTCTGTCTACTCCTTACCTTGTGTAATAGCTAAACACTGCTTTGGTAACTTCTTGCAACATTCCATTTTTAGTAAAACAGCTAAGCAATATAATGTTAACATTGCTGAAGGAAATTTTATCAGCCAGCTCCCACAAAAAAAAGCTGTTTATTTGAGCTGCATTACTGTGAGAGCCATGTCAAAGTAAGAGCAAGCAGCTACTGTTTTTTTTCTCTTTGTTTTTCTAAACTTGTCTCTTAATCAGCTACAATGAATAAACTGCCTGGTAGTTATTTATAGAAACATCCAGAGGACTAATCCTCTGCAATTGAACCATATGGCTCCAAATATCTCTCCTCATAACAAGTTTCAGGAAAATGAGGTGACCAACTGACCTAATATTTTAGAAATTTACTTGATAGACTGTATGGGTGAATTTGGAGTAGGGCCTCTGGTAATTCCTGATGTGGACTCCTTCAAATCTGTGTGTTTTGCTTTGGTTTATTGTTACTTATATCAAAGGAATCTAATACTTGGGATATTGTGATTCATGATTTGTAAAGACTCCTTGAAAACACTGTAGATATTGCTGTTGGCCTCAGTCTATGTGAGCAATTAGTAAAATACTCTGTGCTGCACAGCTGATGGGAAACTAAGAGTATTAAATCATTAAATCAGTCCTGGAGCAGATTGGCTTTGCTTCATATGTTTATTTTGGTTGGGCTTTTTTTTTCCCCCTCTGTCAGTTGAGAGAATTTTCTTAATACATTTTTCTTTCCTCTTAGTTGAATTCTTGTGGTATATAAATATTCTAAACTCACGGTAAAGCAAAGAATTGCTTTATTGAGTTGAGTGTTCATGTCTTGCCTATTAATTCTATTCATCTCTTGTAGGAGAAAGCAGTGGATCCTAAAACACGTTTACTTCTGTACAAGATGGTCAATTCTGGGATGTTGGAGACCATCACAGGCTGCATCAGCACAGGAAAAGAATCTGTTGTTTTTCATGCCTATGGAGGAAAGTGAGTATGTTTTTTGTTCCTGATGATAGCTTTAAGTACCGGAGATGATTTAAAAAGCAGAAAACACAGAAATATTTAAACATCTGCATCTTTTTTTATTTCCAAGATTTAAAGGTTGTATGCATGTATATGCAGATAATAATAAAATCTGAAAAGATGTGCCTTAACAAATTGGGAGAGGTAACCTGTTTGATAAGCAACTTATAATCAAAATGCCAAAACCCAAACATTCCTATGTAAGTTTAATCATCGAATTGTTATAAACTCAAGTTGGCTTCTAAATTTGATAGATAATTAGATCCTCTCTTATATTAAAGATTGCTATATGTTGTGGTGTATAAAACCCCAAAACCATGCATTTGCTTGTAAATAGTTAACTTTGTTATGTATTTGTCTTTTTCCACGAGAAGTGCAACTGAAGATAAAGTTATTCCTCCAGAATGTGCCATCAAAGTGTTTAAAACAACTCTTAATGAATTCAAGAACCGTGACAAATACATTAAGGATGACTACAGATTTAAAGACCGCTTCAGTAAATTGAATCCACGAAAGATTATTCGTATGTGGGCTGAGAAAGAAATGCATAACTTAACAAGGTAAAGAAAGAAAAAGGAAGTGTAGTTGCCAAATGCCTGTCAGTTTCCTATTCTCTGTTTAAGGAAGATACTCTGTGTCTGGGTATTTCACTTTAAGACCAAAATAATATACAACCTGGCACAGACTGAATGAACCTCTGGTTTCTTACAGTTTAATAAGTTGTCAGCATCTTCAGTGATTTTGCAGCAGCATTTACAGGCCCATGAAATGAACAGGCTCTAGTTGTAAAAGTGATTAGTATTCCGTGAGCATTTTTAGACGCACTTATGACTTTAGAATCTGAATTTTCCTGTGTAAAATACTGTGAAATATATATAATTATTCAGTTTTCATTACTCTCAAAGTTTTTTTTTTTTTTTACTCTGGATCAGGTTTCTCACACAGCTGTCAGACTGCAAATGAGCAAGTGGGAACTAGAACTTTGGGGGCTTCGAAGCTTTTGTTCTGTTTTTCTTAACCAGTATCTATTTTCTGATCCACAGAATGCAAAATGCAGGAATTCCTTGTCCTCAAGTGGTTATCCTTAAGAAACACGTCTTGGTTATGTCTTTCATTGGCCAGGATCAAGTCCCAGCTCCTAAACTAAAGGATGTAACACTTAGTAATGAAGATATGAAAAAGGCCTACTATCAGATTCTTAATGTAAGATGATGCTGATTTCTCCACTCCAATTCTGTGTTGTGTTTTCTTTTAGGGGAATAACTATAAGCACAAATCAGCACTTACTTACTTTACAGGATGCTTACATAATTTTCAAGATACAAAGTCCAAAGTCTTATTTTGCTGCTGTTTAATGTGTGACTTAGAATCAATAAGAAATTATGCACTGAAAAAAATATCATTAAATTTAACCTTAATCTGAGTGGAAAACATGCTGGAATTTGACGACAAACAGATATTTAGCAGCAGAGGAATTGTGAGCAACTAGGCCTACTTCTATAGAAGCAGTATGTGGTTTAGAAAATTCTCTGAAGTCTTTCTGGGCTTACCAAACACTTAATTTGCTTAAGCACTCTCCAGTGGATTGCCTGCCCCCTTTTTAGCAAACCTAGAGACTGGAGAATGAATTAGAATATTGCATGGTGGATACTTTAATTTCCTATTACCTGCTTGGTTCAAACACACGCCTGCTAACTGTCCACTCACTATTACATTATAGATATTAAAAAAACCCAACCAGGCAACCAACCCCGCAGTGTGGTAGCAGGAGTGGTCAAGGTCTCAAATGAATGAGACCAGGGAGCAGCACAACTGTGTTTTAAGTGAATTTGTGTACTAGTTAGGATTCAGTCTCTGCAGCTGTGAGAGTTCCTTCCTATGTGATAGGAGTGAAAATGACATGTATATTTAGAGAACATGTTTATCTGTCTCCTGCACTTGGACTGTTTGGCAGAGCTGACATGAGTTTACCAGGGTAACTCTTCTTACTTTGCCAAAGCTAAGCTCAGTGATAAAAGCTTAGTCTGCTGGCAGTTTGCCAAAGCTGTAATTCCTTGGATAGAAGTGTACTGAAGGCTTGGGTAAAAATTCTGTAAATTATGTGAGTGGTAAGGAAGAGGTGGGGTTGTTTTGTTGGGGTTTTTTTCCAACAGTCATGGTAACAATATTTGTTTGGAGTACAGCATACTTCCGTCATTAATTTGGTTCCTTGCAGATGATGCAGCAGCTGTATAGGGAGTGCAACCTGGTCCATGCAGATCTGAGTGAATACAACATGCTTTGGCATGATGGGAAGGTGAGTTTGTTCTTAATTTGGGGGGGAAAGGTTTCATCTACTGTGAAATATTAATACAAAGTGAATTGCTATATCTCTGTGACTACAGGTTTGGCTCATTGATGTCAGTCAGTCTGTGGAGCCAACCCATCCTCATGGACTTGAGTTTTTGTTCAGAGACTGTAGGAATGTTTCACAGGTAGGACCTCTTTGTCTGACAGTCTGTTACACTGCATGTTTTCTAAGATATCTTAATCTCTTAGATATATAGAAGATTACTCTTGCAGATTTTCCATGCTGATAGTGTCCTCTGAAAGTGAAAAAAATGTGGAAAAGTAAAATTATACCACTAGAACTTCTTTCAGTTATGTTTATCTGTGGGTCAACCAAAACAAAAATGTAATTTTGACTAAATATTGTAACTGGGGGAAGTCAAAGGAAAATTTTGTTCTGTGTAGTAAAGTGTTTAATGTGTGCTCTTTATGTTGACTAGTTCTTCCAGAAAGGAGGTGTGGCAGAAGCACTTAATGAGCGTGAACTCTTCAACGCTGTCTCAGGTTTAAATATTACAGCTGATAATGAAGTAGACTTCCAAGCAGAGGTATAGCTTTCTCTGTCTAACAATTTTAATTTGGTCACCTATAGTAGCTATTATAATCCCTTAACTTTCCACATTTAGTTTGTGTGATTGGTGTGAATAAAGTTTCAGCTGTCATTCTACATCTCTTTTTAAAACCTTGAGTATTTCAACCTGGTAACAATGTTTATAGAAACTCAGATTGACAGATTTCTCCACTCCCTTTGCTGATTTCCCCTGCTCCCAAGTAGAAAAGACTTCATGTTGAATATAGTTGCTTCATTTCAGCATTAGAGAAAATCTAGTGATCTGTTTTAGTTTAAAATCTGTTGTCTTGCCTTACATACATTAAAGGTTATACAGCAAAAGGAAAGTTGGGTTAAAAATAATAATTATTCTATTGCTTATTTTTCATGGTTTAGATGTTAACTGATTTGAATTTAAAGTTTAGGCTAGCATTTTTAATTTTGAAGCTTAAAATCATTCTAATGTAAATATGGACTTAGGAATCTTTCGTCACTGTTGGCTTTTAATTTTCAGCCTTTGGCTGTAACTCCTCAAGGCCTGCATCCTGATACCTGATTTTAAAAAAACAAGTTTTCAAACATTCCGTATTTACTAATTAAAGTAATGGCAATGTGGTGATTCTACTTCCCCAATTTACTAATGAAATTGCAGGTTAATGCTGGTCCAGCATGGAGTAGGTGGGAGCTGGAAATTGGGTGACTCTGGGGGCAGGCGGTCAAAGTAAGAAAAAGAGAAAAGGGTCACAGTTCCACCATCTCTGTATCACTGGAGAAGGGCACACCTCTGTACTCTGAGAAATGCAGCTGAAGTCTTAAGAGTCATCCAGTCCTCCCTGCGACTGGTGCATCTTAGTTACATAGCTTGAAACTGTACAGGAGTGCTGCTCACTTTAGTAACTTGTTGAGAACAGATGTTTCAAGGTGTACCTGGCTGTATTCGAGCTGTTACATGTGACTGGATCTTTGAAATAGCAACATTGTACATACCTGCTCTGGCCTCTAAAGCTACCTTTTAATGATTTTTAGAACCGTTCTGCCGCCAGCACGGTTTTATGATTTCAGCACGGTTTTATTTTTGGCTCTCTAGATTGAAGCTTTGGAGAAGATGAATGAAGATCACGTGCAGAATCATGGAAAGAAACTGTCAACGTTTTCAAGCGATGGAGACCCACCTATATATGATGAATAGCACTGAGTTTATAGCTGCTCACAAAACAGAACACAAATTTACTGCTTCTAACTATGTTGGTGCAGTGGTAAATGTCAACTGCCAATGTCGAGAGGGCGGTTGGCTGGAAATACCAAAATGGAAAACACAGCGAGCATATGGTGATGCCTCAGTGGTTTGCTTTTTTTTTAACTTGTCCCACACATCAGGCTGGCACTGTGAGAATGGACTGTCACTACCACTTTGAACAGACTGACAATTTCACCAATTGCCCAGTTACATTAGACAGGTGGTCATATTTTGCATGATTCAGAGTTACATATCTTTTAGTCTAAAAAAAAAAAATTAAAAAATCATTGATATTGTCCAAAGTATTTTGTGGAAAAGCACACAAGATGAGTCCCTCTCCTTTTTCCTAATGCAACTTGAAAAACTAATTATACATTGTGTATGGACACAATGTCTTTCATCTGTCTCCACCGAGGGCAAAATGAAAAGGCAAACTGTGCACTGCAATCGTATGAAAATGTTTATTTAGCAAAGTAATATATTTATAAATGCGAAAGTCTGGACCTTTTCATTTGAAGTACAGGGAAGGTGGCTTTAACTATCTCTGTAAATACTGTTGGGTATTACATGAGAAACAGATTTGAATCCAACCAGCAGAGGACTTCCTTGGTGCCATGCCAGGAAATCCTGAGTCAATGATGTATAATAAAGGGTCAGCTCAGGTAGCTTCACTCTTAATATACAAAGGGTTCCAAGAACTTGGTGCAAGCCAAAAATAAAACTCTGTAATAATCCTGTCTCTACTTAGAATGTCAGTTTGGAGCCTCAAATGTTCTTGCCCTGAAGTTAATCATAGACAAATCTGAGTATTCTTTTTGCACCTGTAAGCAAAAAAGCTTCATTTAGAAATAATGATGACTGATACTGGTTTCCACAGTCTATTTTATGCTTTTATTCTTAATGTCAGTCCTTCTTTTTTTTAGCAACTTCTAAAAATCTAGCAATGTTTCTCTCCAAAACAACACATTTAAAGGTGAACTGATGTGGTGGGATAGTTTGGAATTAAGAAATTCTAATCAACTTCTTTTTAACTGATTTCTAGTTTCTGATGCTGCTCTTTATCAAGCAGAATATAGTGATGCTACATGTGACCTCACAGTGTGCTGTGAAAGTGACTTTTTAATCTCTTTTGTTGGAAAACTGGTGGTGAAGTAAAATCTTAAGATCTTGTGGTGGTATTCTTGCATGGTTCTTTGCATCACAGAGGCCTTCATTGATCTTTGGTGCTTCACTGGAGCAATCTGAGGGTAGGACTACACTAATTTCTTTCAACAATAGAGAAATGACTGTTTGGGTGGGTACTACATGAACAGTAAACAACCTTGGTTTTGCCAGTTTCATCCCAACGCTTGGATCTTCTTCCTTTTTCTAAATCAGACAAGTATCTTGCATTTACCCCTTACTTTTGAAATGAAGGAACTTGCGTCTTTCGGATACTGAAGTCTGTTCCAAATTCCTCAGTGAAACAGTTTCCCAAAATAATGGTATCAGAGAAAGAACAGACTAGGTACTGCAAGGGGAGTGCTGCAGTTAGCTAACCACTTCAGGAAGACTACAAGCTTCTGTTGTCAACTTGATCTCCTTCAGAGGAGAAGGCTTTTTAAAAGAAAAGGATAGTCCTATTCTAGGCTAATAACTAGTTTTAGTACTCTTAACATTTCTTAGAGGGGAAAAAAAAATCTCAGAACAGTTGCTAATACCTTAAAATGTTCTCGTAAAAGGACGATTCTGATTGCTACAGCTATTTGCATCAAGTGAGAGGGAGATAGAGCAGAAGTAACAGGAAGCGAGGGGGAGGGACTTTTTGAGCTACTATTTGAAATAGACCCCTTCTTGTATGTCTCTGCTTGGACTGAAGCTTTAGTTGTTACTCTCATTTTTAATTTCTTGCTAAAACCTGTCTAGCACAGGTTTAAAAAAATACACCCCAAATAAATGAAGCAATTTTTCTTGAGTCTAATTTAAAGCTATCAAGCCCAATTATATTATGTAATTATATATATATATATTTTCACTTCCAGCAGTAAAATTGGCTCAGGAATTTGCATGGAGATTTTAAGACACCTGGGCATGTTTTCAAGTAGTTGAAAGCAAGAATTTGGTAAAAGAAGCATTTTCCTGGACTCCTTTGAAATAAAAGGTTCCAGGATTATTGCTGGGCAAATAGAATCTTAGTCTTGGAATTGGCCATTAAGATTTATTTCTATCACAAGAGTTTCAAGTTGTGTGTTTATTTACTTGTTTGCTGATTTCTCCTCAAAGATACCTCAGTTTCTATTGCAATTGTTGGAAGTGCATGCTGTTCTTCAGAGAAGTAGGAGAAGGGTAAATGTCAGTAGAATTTCTTAAATTTTCAGCCTGGATTAACTGAACTTCTGGCTAACAAGAAATGAATTTTATTACTTTGTAAAAAATTATAAACTTTAAGGTACTTTAAATGCTTTGGAAATACTTGTCATCTCCATTTAACAGAATTGTTTGATGATGCAGGAGGGGTCTGCAGAACAAACAGCTTGTTGTAATTCTTAGTTGTGACTTTAGTATCTCTAGTCTGACGTGAAGTTAGCACAGCTGGACTAACTGAGTCACAAGTCATCCACCAGCTGTTTGCATGACACTGTGTTAGTATCTGGTACTTAAATTTCTATTTCCTCCATACTAAGCTGTGCTACCATTTTAATCTGAAATTTTTAAATTGTTATGATCTTAGTCTTTTTTTCCCCCCTCTTTTAAAATTTTCCTTTCTAAACCAATAAGCAAATACATAATGGATATTCTCACACAATTTCTAGATCATAATGTAGGGCTTACATCTCGTAAGCTAAGGCATTAGCCAGTGCATCAACAAAAAAAATTCCATTGCTGTTTTGTTGTCCAAACTAAAATATATGCTCAGCTTAAATGCTGAGGACCAAGCCAGACTTTAACATCAATAAGGCTTTATTAACATTGTTCCTGAAACAAGGGCTATTTTCAGAGCTGAATTCCCCTTTCTGAACTACAAAAGCAGTTTCCTGCCAAGGAGCAGGATCAATAGTGACCGCGCAGTCATTATGGACAAATAAAGGCAGAACTCGGAAGCGGTTTTTTTTTCCTTTTTTTTCTCCACATAAAAGGTTTTGAGTTTGCTTTTGGTTGATTGGTCGGTTGGTTTTAAAGTCACTGTAAAAGGTTGGGCCAAAAGCCCCATCCTGCCCCCGCAGCCTCCGCACAATGCTGCCTTGGTTTAGAAAGACAGTCTTTTTGCTTGCCTAACTATTTTAAAGTCCACTAGCTTTGCTTTTCTAAGCAGAATAAATCCTCCCACCTAGAGGGGTGCCCTGATGAGTGACACTTGATAGAGTCAGATCTTACTCTAATTTCTTAATTTTCCTTCTCCAGTAGGTGCGCTCCTAAGTATTTGCGTTGTGGTCCCGTATTGTTAACTCTCTGCTCGTTCCACGTGTTTCTTATTCACCACCTTGCCGGCATTCACACCTTTCCTGAAGCAGTTTTTGCAGCTTCCCAGGTGCCCGTTTTCGTTTGTTAAGCTCATTGATACCTTTCGGGTATCGGTGTTCAGAATGGCTTGACGCGTTTCTGTTCCCAGTCTCTCCCAGCGTTCGGGATCCGCGCTGTTGTAAGCGCAGGGTCTCTCGCCCACCGCGACATTGTCTTTGAAATGCGATACGACGAGCAAAAGAGGGAGAAGACGTTGGCTTAGAAAAGGAAATTTAAAAGGAGGATGAGGAACAGAAAAAAAAATACTACGATCCTACCAATTTAAAACCTTCCAGATTAAAGCGGAGAGGCACAACCTAGTAGAGGAGAAGTAGGAATTTAAGCAGTACGCAGATGCACCCGGCCGGCCGAGGCCTGGGTGCCGACACGCGCAGCAGCCCCGCCCAGCAAGGACCCGCAGCCCGCGCCCCTCTCCCGGGCCGCGGCGCCTTTAAGGCGGAAGCAGCCGCGTCACGCGCGAGGGGAGTGTAAACAGGAAGCGGCGGCCCGGGAGCGGGGGGTCGGCAATGGCGGCCGCCATGAGCCGCGAGCCGCCGGGGCCGGGCGAGGACGAGGCGCCGGGAGCGCCGGCGGCAGCGGCGGCGGGAGGAGCAGCAGCAGCAGGAGAAGGCGAGGGGCGAGCGAGGGGCGGCGGCTGCTACCTGGCGCTGTGCGCGCGGCCCGTGCACTTCGAGAAGGCGAACCCCGTGAACTGCGTGTTCTTCGACGAGGCCAACAAGCAGGTGGGGGCGGCGGGGCCCTCCCGCCCTGCCGCGGGCCGGGGCCGCGGATCCGGGCCTGTGGGCTCTGCCCAGCCCGCTGCTGCTCGCCCGCTTGGCTCTGGTCTCCTCCCCGGCTTTGGCTTCCTCCCGTTCCCTCTCTCGACTGCCGGGCATGAGCCCGGTTGTTCCCCTTCCCGCCGGGTGCTGGCTCAGGACCTGTCATCGTGCTAGAGGCGGTAGATTTTTTTTTTTTTCCCCTTCACCAATTTATGAGGTTGGATTTCACCTGCCTTACTCTCACTGCCGTAAGGTCTTTCTGGAATTCATCGGAGTCAGCACTTTTCCTTTCTGCTCCAAGTGTCCCCACATGACTGGCAAACTTTGTCACTTTGCTGTTAGCTTCATTTCCCTGATTTTTTTCACACCCCTCTCAATTCCTGGAATTCAATATATTCATTTAAAAAAATGAATAATTATAGCTTTCCTTGTGGCACAGACTCAAGTGGCCATTTCTTGGCTTTAGTGCTTTTAAGCATGTTCTCCTTGACAGCTGTATGGACTCCTGAGAGTTCAGCTCAGTATACCTAAAAGATCCACAGGCTCATAAGGCTTTACAGATGTGGATACATTCCACTGTCTAATTCCTGTAACTGTTCTTTGACCTCAGCATTCACGGAATCGGAACCTTCAAGCTTTCTTCCCCATATGGCTGTCATGGATTGCCCCATGTGTGGACATGATCAGTGGCATGTCTGGAGAGGGAGCAGTATTTCTGGGGTGTGTTTCTTGCTGTTGCACTCTGTTCAGAATGATGACAGAATCATTTAGGTTGGAAAAGGTCTCTGAGATCGCCGAGTCCAACCTTTGACCGAACACCACCACGTCAACTAGACCATGGCACTGAGTGCCACATCCAGTCTTCCCTTAAACACCTCCAACCCTGGTGACTCCACCACCTCCCTGGGCAGCCCATTCCAATGTCTAATCACCTTTTCAGGGAAGGAACTCTTCCTAATCTCCCACCTAAATCTGCCCTGGTGCAGCTTAAGGCCATGTCCTCTGGTTCTGTGGCTTGGGAGAAGAGGCCGACCCCCAGCTGGCTACACCCGCCTTTCAGGGAGTTGTAGAGAGTGATAAGGGCACCCCTGAGCCTCCTTTTCTCCAGGCTAAACAACTCCAGCCCCCTTAGCCACTCCTTATAGGACTTGAGCTCCAGACCCTTCCCCAGTTCTGTTGCCCTTCCCTGGACACGCTCCAGCACCTCAGTGTCCTTCCTGAGTTGAAGGGCCCTGAACTGGACACAGGATTCAAGGTGTGGCCTCACCAGTGCCGACTACAAGGGGACAATCCCTGTCCTGGTCCTGCTGGCCACACTGTTGCTGATACAGGCCAGGGTGCCATTGGTTTCTCGGCCACCTGGGCACACACTGGCTCATGTTCAGCTGCTGTCAACCAGCACCCCCTGGTCCTTTTCCACTAGGCCCCTTTCCAGATATTTCTTCTTATAAACCATTATCATTTACTTACATTTTGAGGGCCAGTTGGAATACCCTGTCAGGAGACGCTATATCATAGTGTGGATGTGCTATAACCACATAGAAACTGGTTGTTGAGACCTCACTTGAAGGATTCAGTTTTCCAGTGTAAGTTTATTTCTCTGTATTTTCTGGTTACTCTAAAATAGTTTGATTTCCAGAGTGTTTCTGAGTCGTTTGTAACCAGCATTTCAATGACAGTTTCCCATGTGAGAGACCTGTCCATGCAATCTTCTCATCTTGCAGAGATTAAGAAAGTGTTGCCTTCATTTTCTGCCTACAAAATAGCAAAAAATAGTTAAACTAAGTATTTGTCATTCTAGTAAGGCTGTGGATTTGCTTGCAATTTATAGTCTTGACACCTGTATTTCCTGCCTGAGCATAGCAGCCTGGCAGCGTGGCTGCTAGTACAGAACAATGTCCCTGTTACCCTGAGACCTGATCTGTGTGCCTAGTGCTGCTGCACGTACAAGTACCAAAAAGGCATTTGCCTGCCTTTCTTTTTCTAAGCTAGGTGAAGTTTGTAACAGCATGACTCCTTCTTTTTTTTAATGTTATCTTATTCCAGCTGAATTCATGCCATCTCTCTAGCAGGTTTTTTACACGAATATGTGAAGTTGTGCTAAAGGAATTCTTGGTTGCTAGGGCATGTTGGCTGAAACTCCTTAGGTACATGCAAGTCTGCAGGTTACTGTTAAACTATTCCTATTTAATAATATGTTCTGACACAATTAAATGGCTGGGTCATTGAGTTACATCTCTTCCCAATCCCTAAGATGAGTTCCTTTTTGTTTTAAACAATGTCCTGATGTCTCAGACACTTTTACTAATATCTGACTTAGGAAAATATAAAAGACACAAAATCAAGATAAAGGCTTATAAAGATTTTTACTGTTTTAACTTGCTCAGTAGTTCAGAATAGGCCTACAAGACTCTTGCAATACCATGCAATCTGACAACTCTAAGTAAACTTGGAATTACAGATTACCTCAGTGTGAACTGGCAGATCTGCAGAAGAATAAAAATTATGTCTTGTAAAAAATATTAAAGGTGTGGCTTATAGAAGAGGCAGCATGTGAAGGTTATGACTTTGAAAGAGTTAAAAATATGTTCAAAACTTTTTTTGTAGGTTTTTGCTGTTCGATCTGGTGGAGCTACAGGAGTTGTTGTTAAAGGTTTGGAGGATAGAAATCCCATTTCCTTCAGGTAAGGCACCTTTATCTTGGGATAGAATTATGCAATCTTAGAATTATGCAGTACTTAGTCCTAATCTATTGTAATTCAGGTGTAAAACTTAGCAGTACTTGTTTGTGATCATATTTTGATTTGTTCTGAGATACAATCTTGCAATTAAGGGGGTATGCTCTTCCCTCCCTATAATCTTCTGAGGGGAAAAAGTAATTAGGCTGTGGCTTCTTTTTTTAAACAACAGTCTTTTATTAAAACATGCTATACGTATGAGAGAGTGATACCTACAGCAGCAATGACTTATCCAGGGATACAGTTGAACACATTATGCCTGTGATTCAAGCACAATGTCCAAACCTAGATGTAGGTTTCTCACGTTCTGTTCCTTGTTTAATCTTAATTGGTTTCTTCTATGTCTTCCATTTCTTGTGGAAGACAAGAATTTGCAGAATTTGACAACAGTAAACTATTTTATATATGTCTCTGTTAAGAGTGACCGCTCTTTGCACTCTGCTGTGCTTATGTAATGAAGTATTCTTTTACTCCATATCAGTCTAGATATGGATGAAGCAATTTATAATCAAGATGTGTTTACTGTGATCTCTTGGGTATTGTGTAGGGCCTGTCTTGAAAGTTGCTGGGTTTATTTTACTTTTTTATTTGATTACACTCGTCAATCCTGAAGGAGCTGAAAATACTTGGTAAACGTCATGATATTCCACTATTTTCATACTTGACTGTCTCACTCTCTTAGGTTCGACTTAATAACATATGCTGGAGGAGCTATGTACCTTATTTGTGCTAATTGTGCTGATGCTTGTTTGGTATGAATACATTTTTTATAGATTTTAATGGTGTGAAAACAGCCTTGCTCTCCCTTTAACATCCAGAGTTCTTCTAGAGGCTGTGTCCTAATGGGAAAGCAAAGAGGCTTGTGTCAGCTAGCAGCAGTTCTGGAAGTAACGGACCAGGCTGCAGGATGTTGGCGAGTGTCACAGAACTCCAGACTCACTGGGACAGAACTGAGAGTGCAGGTTGGGATAGTCCCACAGGTTTTCCAGTTCCACATCACAGGCCAACAGAGCTGAGCATTTGGAGTGATTTCAGGTGCTAATTTGTGTGACCTTGGCCATGATGCTGTAATTGGTGTGTTCAGGACTTCTGAAGAGTGAGCTGCCATTTTTTTTCAGTCTGGGTTTTGAATACATTACTGGCAGGCAAGAGCAATAATCTGTATTCAAAAGCACTTGCATTGCACTTTTTTCCTCTCTCTTTGTCTTTTTTGAGGGTATATTCTTTAAGAAACTATTTTAGATAATATTTCCATAACTTCTGTTTCTTTCTGTATAGGATGGAGGACAAAGGAGAAGTGAAGTGCATCAAATTTTCCTTGGGCAACAAGATCCTGGCTGTGCAGAGAACTTTGAAGAGTGTGGTAAGAAACCTACACCCTGCAGCTAGGGAATCGGAGCTGGAAATCATCTACTTCCAGAGTAGGAGTCTGTGGAACTAACAACAGCTGTAGTGAAAATTCCTCCATCATCCTGGGAGGCAGGACGGGCAGCATTGTTTTCTTGCTCGTATCATCATTTAAGGAAAAGTGTAAGAGGGAGCCAACTTCTATAAAGAATTCTCTGACAAGGGTAGAGTGGAATATAAGACAAGTTTTTCCTATATATATATATCTCATCCAAAACAATTTGATAAACTAATATCTATTCTTTTGTATCTATGTGTGTTATCTCGTCTGTGCTTCATAGTTGCTAATACACTTAATGGGTGTTTTTGCAGGATTTTTTGAATTTTATTCCAGATAGCCCTCAGCTAGAATATACACAGGAATGTAAGGTGAGTTAAATGTCTCAAGCTTATATGCTTAAGTGAAACTCTAATGTTAGTTAGGCTGGTGACCTCTACTCTACAAGAGAAATAATTGAGGTACCTTTCAAAACACTGACATTAAGAAAATGAGATATGTAGTCACTACTGTCTATCTAAACTGAGGTGAACAAAAAGGTATTAACAACACGATTACAAGCTTCCCAGTCTTGTGAATGTGATTGTTTCCTAGAGGGAGCAGAAGTGCTGTAGAGGCAACAAATGTCAAGGTTTGGTAAGGAGAAGAGACAAAGTGCTGATGATACAGAAACAGTGGGCAGTGATTATATTAGTGCCAGATATGTTAATGTGGATGTTTTATCCTAATGTCGCTAAGCAGTAATAGTAAGCTATTACTAGTTTTTGTACTATGTTTGGTATTTTTAAACAATCTTTCCAATTTTTTGATGATTATTTTACCAGAAACAAGTATCATTGTCATTGTTTGGTGTTTTCCCACTTTTAACTATAACAAGTTACATTTTTGGGTAATAGAATCCCAAAGTAAATTTTTATACGTCTGATTTGCACAGATCCCTCTATCCCTATAGTCTTTAAAGCTGAAGCACTGTCTTATTCATTATTTAGGATTATGAGTTTAAATAAACCATTCTAGCAAAACCTTCACGGTAAGGAAACTTCTGGATGTAATAGTAGTAGATTCTGAGTGAAGTCATGGCAAATTTTTCCACTTAGTTTTTAGTTTCTCTCAACATCTCTTCCTGCTTTTCATGTCAGAAACTGGTTGAATTGGCAGTAGAGTTTGAAGCAGAGGAACTTTTTTCATCGAGGGTGAAAATAAAATTTGATTGTATAATAAACTTGTAAATTTTACATGCTGCCAAAAATCCAGGTTATACCGTAGTTGTGTTCCTGTGTAATTTTGGAATACTTTATAAAAGCAACTGATGCATGGTTGGCTGAAAGTATTAACTCTGGAGATTGGATACCTAAATTGCCTTTGGTCTCATGTTCTTCATTTAGTAATATTAGTTTATCTGAATAGTTAATTTTTCCAAGTAAAAGAGTGTTTATTTGCTTGTTTGTTAAAAGACAAAGAATGCCAATATTCTAGGATTCTGCTGGACGAGTTCTACAGAAATTGTCTTCATCACAGATCAAGGAATTGAATTCTACCAGGTAATACAAGTAACTCCCGTAGGACACGCTTAGAGATTTGAAAATGTAAATTTGTAACAGCCTATTTGAATTTTTTTCTTGTCTCTGTAATTGAGAAAGTGTACTGCTAAAAAAAGAATTTGTGCCATTTGATTTGCAGACTACAATTTTAAAATTTTTTTGAGAAGAATACATTTTTAGGGCAGAGCAAATTTTTCATCTACAAGTTTTAAGACCTTGTATAAAGGAGTACTCAACTAAGCCTTGGGAACTCTAGATTAAGAGATTAAATGAGTATTTAAATCTAATGTGAAATACCACTTTGTGCAAAACAAATCAGCATTGGGGAAGATGTGTAAATGCTTGAAAGGTGGCAAAGAACAAATAATTGACTAGCTAGAATAGCTGCAATTTATAGAAGAGTTTCTCCTATGTTGACTTCACTGAGTTCTTGTGTGTCATTACCTTTGCATATGTCTTTAAAGATGTCTAATGAATAAATAACCCTTTCTGATATTCATGATGATATTTAAACACTTCCAGAAAGAAAAAGTGTGCTTCCCAATAGTTTCAGTCCTGGAGATAAGACACAATGTTTCTCATAGTTAGTGTTACTAATAACTAATACTAAAGAAAGTAACTGACAAAGCATTATTTCCTGCTGATTGAGGGGGAAAATATATATTTAGCGCCTGAAAGGATTATGAATGTCAACCATGCAGGTAAAAGGACCAAATCAAATAAGTGTCTTTTTAAAGAGATAATATTTAAGCCCTTAAAATGAAGAGAGTTGATTTATATACTTAGTTTTTAAACTGTAAAAGATGAAGGAAGCTGTGAAGGCAGCAAGAATATTGTAAGAAGAACTTCTTAATAAAACTTCACTAGTTGTATCGAGCTCGGTGTTTTCTCCATTATGTGCAGAACTTATACCCAGATCTGGATGAGTGGGAAAACACAGCTCCTTTGAGCTCATTAGGATTTGATGTGTATTATTTCCTTAGCTACAGTAAGGTGGGGCCTAAGCTGTAATTGCCAAGTTTCTGATTTTTAATTCTAGCACGGCAAATGTCTTTACACTTAACTGTTTCTCACTTAACATTCCTTGCTCCTGTGCATTATCATTTATGCTATTGGAATACTGGTGGTAATACAATGCTAATATCCCGTGTTTCCAGGTATTGCCAGAGAAACGAAGTTTAAAGCTTCTGAAGAATCAGAGTATTAATGTCAATTGGTACATGTATTGTCCAGAGAGCTCTGTTATCCTTCTTTCAACCACTGTCCTTGGCAATGTCCTGCAGCCATTCTATTTCAAGGTAAAGGGATGTGGTCAAAACTTTTCATTTTCATTTTTTCTTAAGCTGCTTCTTCATCCCAATATTCTATTGCTTGAATTTCTTCCAAGAGGTGCATGTGTTCACATCCTTGTGTGACAATAAGCAAATCTATAAGGTATTTCCTAGACGATGGCTTAAACTTAGGTAATTCACTTTTTCTTACATGCTCTTTCAAAAGAGGTGTGTCCAGACAAGGCTGGACAGTTGACCTTGAGAAAGGAAAGCAAAAATTGGTGTTGTAAATATTTTGGTTAGTTGTAAATATTTTACATCTTAAATGTCTTTAAAGAGATTTTTTTTTTCACTTAAATAGGTATTTATGATTTACTTTTAATATGAACATCTGCTCTCTGTAGTAGGATAAAGAAAAAATAAGGGCCTTTCACTTCTGATTATAATTATAACCTTCCAAATATGACTGGATGAAAAAGAGATAAAGAAAAAACGTAGCACTTAAGAAACAACTATTGTCCCAAGCAAGAGAGGACTTTGTCTACAGTAGTTACTTTGTTTGGTGTTCTTCCCTGTGGGCAACGCTTACTATGTTACTGGGAAAAAATTTTTCTTTTTATCTTGGAAAAAGTGTGTTGTGAAAATTAGAATCTGTTTTAAGTTAATGATGTAGTCAGGCGATTTTAAAAATGAGGAAAGGAACTACAGCATTTGTCTTGCTCCTGTCAATGGATTAGGAAGATTTCTGTGGCAGTTTAAGGGAGGAGATTAAAAAGCAGCTTATTCCCATGCGTTTCCTGGTTTGTGTTAATCTTGTGTAGGGTCTGTACTGCACCCTGAAGTGATTTTCCCTTAAGTGGCTGGGAGGAGCCTTCTAGCCTCTCACAGTTTTCTTTTGAACATTATAGGTTATGGTTCCCCCTCCTTCACAATTTGTGTCAAGTTGTAGCTTGAAGCTAAATAATTTTTATCTTGTGTTCAGAAGGTAATATTTAAAGATCTCCTGAGAAAGGTCCTGTACTAAAATAATATTTGAAAATAGGGATGCTTCAAAGAAAATAGTTCTGTAGTATTCACGCTTCACACTCAAGAATGAATCAGTAAGAATGGGAAGTGAATTTAAGTAGAAACTTGGGAAACTGTGAGAACTTGCTTTAAATATAAATTCCATAGAAAAGAGGAAGAGGAGAGAGGAAGCCTTGGGTAGGAGAAGGAGTATGCTGTAAGTGTAAGGTGGAACTAAAGGAGACTGTGACTGGTAGGAGGTAGTGATATTTTCTGCTTTCCAGGAAGCAGTTATTGAAGAGTTAGAGCACGTACTTTTCTGGCAGAGGGGAAAGGAAGTTAAGAGAACCGCAGTTTTGAGATCTCCAGACCAATTGTACATGGGATTTGCATACAAATTTTTCGACTTAATTAAAATAGAAATATTTTTGTTGCCGAAGTTATAAAACCAAGACGATAAAGCTTCTGAAGTTACGGAAGTGTGTTAAGAATCACTTGGGGCTTTTTTAGGAAACAAAGCGCAAACCCCTTTCTTTTGGACTATGACCGCCCTTCGCCTCTTGGGGGCACTGGTGGTACAGCGTCCGGGGAAACGCGGCTCGGCCCTTTCTGGTTCAGGTCGTGACAGTTCTTGTTTTGCTGTTTCACAGAGTGGGACCATGTCAAAACTATCAAAATTTGAAATCGAGTTACCTGCAGCACCCAAGTCATCCAAGCTCAGCCTTTCGGAAAGAGATATTGCTATGGCTACAATGTATGTATGTCACTCATCACGTCCTTCTTGGGAAGGTGGGACAGTTTGGGAATGCTGGGAGAAGACAAAAATGTTACAGTGGTTGCAGTTTCTTGATTTAGCAGCGCTATTGCACTTCAGTTACTGCCTCAGAGAAAGCATCTAACGGAGCAAGGTGGGGAGGGGAAGGAAATGGAGAAGTCTTACATGAAATTGTTCTTGATTACCACAGAAGTTTGGAGAATGTTTCTTTTTTTAGTTGGTATTTTGATAGAGGAATTGTTCACAGATGCCTAACTTGCATGGGTATAGGCCATGTATTGTGATTTATCAAGTACTGTTTTAGTCTTCACTTTTAATTAAATTGTCACCCGACTTAGGTAATATCATCTCTACTTTTAGGATAAAATGTATGGCTCTAAGAGAGTGGTAGAGCTCTTAATTGCAAATAATGCTTTAATCTTGTCGTCTTGTTAGATACGGGCAGCTTTATGTTCTCTATTTGAGGCATCACTCAAGGACTTCCAACAGTACAGGAGCAGAAGTGGTGCTCTATCACTTACCCAGGTAAGAGCAGAATGAAGAACGTCAGTGGCAGTTCACATCTGTGTCAGGGTGTTGTGGTTTAACCCCAGNGCTGTCCTGGCCCTGCTCCCTCGCGGCTCCTTGCACACCTGCTCGCTGGCAGAACATGGGAAACGAAAAAGTCCTTGACTTAGAGTAAACACTGTTCACAACAACTAAAATATCAGTGTCTTGTCAGTGTTATTCTCATACTAAATCCAAAATACAGCACTGTACCAGCTCCTAGGAAGAAAATAAACTGGGTCCCAGCAAAACCAGGACAAAAACACATCTTTTGTAGTCTAAACAGGCTTGTTGACCAGTTCTCATTTCTCTTTGTTTCCATAGAGAGGGCTCCTGTAAGAAGACACATATTTTAAAGCTGAACAGAACTGGGAAGTTTGCACTGAATGTAGTGGATAACTTGGTGGTAGTACATCATCAGGATACTGAGGTCTGATTTATTTATATTATGTTGTGCCGTGACTTTGAGAAGTTCTGGGCAGGTTTTAGTAACACTCTAGAAATTATATTTCCATATTCTTAGCTTTGCCAAAAGCCAGAGTATTTGCAGGAACAAAACCGTAACACTGTAAGAGATTCAAGTTTATCCTTTTATCTTGATGGGCTAATGTATAATCAGAGTTGTTGGTAATGCCTGCTTTTTTTCTTACATTCTTTTTGCTTCTTGTTAATTTCTTATGATGCTTTGCTGCTGCACTGTGTAGGCTTTTAAGGCATTATACAAAGAGAGAGAATTAAATTGGATACTAAATTTTTAATCCTGGGAAACTTCTCATATCACAAACATTTGAATGATAATGTTTCTATGACACAAATCTAGGCTCCTTTAGTTTGAAGGCCTGGATCTATAAAAGCTTGTATGAACACAAACCTTTTTGTGCATCTGGTACCATAGGTAAACCTTCCTTGTCTGTAGTCCTACTAGCAAGGCTTGGTCAGTGGTTAAGCTAACTTTGCTCTTAGCTTGGGAAAGGGCTTGGACTTCTTGTGTTATATTCTCTTGGACAACTTCAAGAACTGGGGCACATTACCTCCTTAGGAGGATGAGTTGATGTTTCATTTATATTTCATGTTAATTCTACTCATTAGCATTTAACCCAGAGCACTTCCTCCCCAGTGTTTCAGTCAAGCTATAAATATGACTATAGAAACCCAGAAAATATTACTCACTTTGGCTTTGGGAGACACCAGTAACTGAAGTTTCACTGGTGCTGAAAGCAAAGCTGCTTTTCATGGTGATCCATAGCGCGTAGAAGTGTTAGTGACTGACTGAATGGTAGAAGTATAAGGACATCATAGGAAGATACTAGAAACTGGGAGGAAAATGGTGTCTCTATGGCTAAGCAGTGTCAAAGTCAGGTGTTGTGCAAGACAGACCTGTCTTTTTACCAGGGCCTGTAATGGCACTTCAAGGGGCAGTGGTTTTAGACCAAAGGGGGATAGATTTAAATGGGATACAGGGAAGCACTTTTTACCCTGAGGGTGGTGAGACCCTATAACAGGATGCCCCATCACCAAAAGCATTCAAGGCTGGGTTGGGTGGAGCCTTGAGGAGCCTCATCAGTGAAAGATGTCATCACCCCCAGTACATCCCTTCCAACCCCAGCTGTTCTATGATTCTAACAGAGAGTGCAAGATGGAACTGTGAAAAGCAGACTGAATGCGTGTAAATGGTGGTGATTCACATTTGTGAATGTTAATTTCCTCTTTTTAATTACAGACTTCAGTTATATTTGACATCAAGCTAAAAGGATCACCA
>VYZQ01020032.1:26785-36972 GCA_013400655.1 Mystacornis crossleyi
GTGTTATATTCTCTTGGACAACTTCAAGAACTGGGGCACATTACCTCCTTAGGAGGATGAGTTGATGTTTCATTTATATTTCATGTTAATTCTACTCATTAGCATTTAACCCAGAGCACTTCCTCCCCAGTGTTTCAGTCAAGCTATAAATATGACTATAGAAACCCAGAAAATATTACTCACTTTGGCTTTGGGAGACACCAGTAACTGAAGTTTCACTGGTGCTGAAAGCAAAGCTGCTTTTCATGGTGATCCATAGCGCGTAGAAGTGTTAGTGACTGACTGAATGGTAGAAGTATAAGGACATCATAGGAAGATACTAGAAACTGGGAGGAAAATGGTGTCTCTATGGCTAAGCAGTGTCAAAGTCAGGTGTTGTGCAAGACAGAACTGTCTTTTTACCAGGGCCTGTAATGGCACTTCAAGGGGCAGTGGTTTTAGACCAAAGGGGGATAGATTTAAATGGGATACAGGGAAGCACTTTTTACCCTGAGGGTGGTGAGACCCTATAACAGGATGCCCCATCACCAAAAGCATTCAAGGCTGGGTTGGGTGGAGCCTTGAGGAGCCTCATCAGTGAAAGATGTCATCACCCCCAGTACATCCCTTCCAACCCCAGCTGTTCTATGATTCTAACAGAGAGTGCAAGATGGAACTGTGAAAAGCAGACTGAATGCGTGTAAATGGTGGTGATTCACATTTGTGAATGTTAATTTCCTCTTTTTAATTACAGACTTCAGTTATATTTGACATCAAGCTAAAAGGAGAATTTGATGGGTCCACAACCATCCATCAGTTTGTACTTCCACCTCGATCAATACAACCCTATCAAATACCTGTAGCAGGTAGAACCACTATATAATGAATAACCTAACACTTAGCAAGAGTACTTGAAAGTAACAGCTCACATACAGGAGTGCTTCAGGTTTTAGGAAGCTGGTTACTAACACTTCAGTTACACATATTTGAGAGGGTGAGGAAGGGGGAAGGTAAGAAGCAACTGAGTGTGTGTTGGTGTTCCAAATGTGTGCCAGCTACAGAAGAGTTGCTGTTTAAGGTGCATGCTTGCTATAGTACTTTGTTTTTACACTTGAAAATTGTTGGGTTGGGGGAGTTTTTTGGCCATGGCTCTCAAAGCTTGTGGGGGCTCAAAAGTACTTCATGCGTTTCTGGCTTAAGTCAGGACTACATGACCTGGAAGTTAGAGGCTGAAAGACAGTACAAGCTCAGAATCAAGTTTGGGAGCAGTTTAGGAGTAATGCTACAATCAGTATTAGGACTTAAATGCTTAGATTCTTCTTGGATTATCTTTCTGTTCTCCAGTCCTAGAAGTGTGACCCTCAGTCTGGGAGTAGCTAGAAATAGTCTGAGCATAGTTTCAGTAGCAGGTGATAAAGCAGCAAGGTTCTCTTTGTAAAAGAGAAAGATGCTTCTATACAAAGATTGCACATTAAAAGCTCTAACATCTGATAGAAGTATGCAATCTGCAGATGGACACCTGTATTAAAGGTTAGGATCCGAATGTACAAACCACTGTTCCTTTTAAAGAGTATACATTTAAATACAGCAAATGGAGTCTGTATATTTAGAATTACAGTACTAGGGCTGGAATATTTAAATGCATGCATTATTTCACTTGGCTGAAAAACAAGAGAGTCATGTTTTGAAGGATTTGTTTGCCTTCTCAGTGTCAGACTTTCTTTGTAGATCTGGCTACACAAATGGATCTGTCTTTTGACTGCATGCTACAGTGTTAAAATCTATACTTGCCTTTTCAGTATGAAACGATTGGTATAGGAGAGCTGCCAGAGTACTACTGCTCTTCACCTGATGTTACTTTTTCTGCAGGCCCAGCTTCTGTGACAAGTCAGGCTCCTGTTCCATGTAAACTCTGTATCCTTTAAATCCCCTCACAAAGTAAGAGCTTCATTCTAAGTATCAAGCATGGAAGAAGTTAGCATTTGTTACTCTGACTTCTTAACAGAGCAGTTTTAGCCAATTATGCACATGTCCTTCAAAACAAAATAATATGCTTCATAATAGCCTCATGCTTTCACAGAGCTGTAAATACTGAAGTCTAGCATCATACCACATTTCCTGATTATCTGACACACATGTATGAAATTATTGAATAGGTACACCATAAAATTGAAGATACCATTCCAAGAACATGGTTCAAAACCTCAGACATAAGAGTGACAGTAAATAAAAGTATGGTAATGGGATTTGCCTCTCTACAGTAATGTGAATTCAGGAGAAACAGTTTAGAATTAATGTTATTATAGATGTTAAAACCTTAACATTTAGATTCTTCTTCTTGGATTGTCTTTCAACCTGATATTATCATCAGCGCAAGTGAAGGTAAGCAGTGAGCTCTCAGACTCTACAGTATTCATTATCAGGGGGGCTAGTTTATACTTGCAATGCACAAAGCAGCTGAAAACTTCAGTAACTTATTAGGTACATCTGCTGAGTGGGTTGCTCTTGGTAGTGATAACTGAGGATGACACTATCTCTACAACTTTTCAAGGGTAGTGCTGCTCTAAAATACGGGCTTAGAAAGGCAAAGAAGCACTCTAGATGTGTTTTCATGTAGGGGTGGAAAAGTTGTATGTCTAGGCTATACTGTACAAAGCAATTAATTTTGTTTACTCCTTCCAATCAAGGTTACCTCTGGAGTCTTCAGGTGAAACTTGAACCTGTAGTTAACCTCTTGCTAGATAAAGGAAGACTAATGGATTTCCTTCTCCAAAGAAAAGAATGCAAAATGGTTATCCTGTCTGTATGCTCTCAAAGTAAGTTCAAGTGTGTTGTCTGTATCTCGAACGTACAATACTGCTTATTCATAAATACTCACCCAAGTTAGCTAAGCTATTTTTAGTTTTGAGTTCACCCCTGAGTGACCTTGGTCCTGTAGGATGTCATTTGCCTCAACTACCCTCAGTCACTATTCTAAAGGAATTCAACAGCATGAAAAAATTAACTTCCCTCCACCCCTCCTGCCACTTCAATTCAAATACATCTGACATGATGGAAAGTGTTTGATAAAAGTTTAAAATTAAGTACAGAATAGAGATCTTTTGAAAAAGGCAACGTTCAAGCCCCTGGTTACTTCTCAACTCTCCTGTTACTAGCTCTTCTTTTCTTTTTTTCTTTCCAGTGCTCAGTGAGCCAGAAAGAGGATCACTGTCTGTGATTGCAACTGTTTTTGACAAATTGAATCATGAATATAAGAAGTACTTGGAAGCTGAGCAAAGCTATACTATGGTAAACCGTGGTAGCTATAGTGGCTTACAGAGATAGGACAATGTTATTTTGCTTTTCAGGTGGCATCAAGGTGAAGGCACGATCCTTTCTACTTAGGAAATTTGGGCTTACTTCAAAAGGTCCTGACTGCCTCAGGCTCACAGTAAAAATCTACTGTGCAAAATGCACTGAGACCCCCACTTGACACTTGTGTGGTGGGTCCTGCATAGCTCATCTCCCGAGGGATGAGTTAATATACCCCAGTGCTTGAAAGCAGAGAGAAGGTAGAAGCTGAAAATGGAACTCTGAATCAGTAACTACTACCTTGGTTTCCAAAGCACTGCTTTCGCTGCACATTATCGTGGCATAACATTGGCAGTCCTGGTACATCTCAGTTACTTGTTAAAATACCCAATTCAAGCACTAGCTTAGAGTAGTCACATACTCAAAACTCTTCTAAGCCTGAGGGCCTATGTCAGTGTAGTTAGTTTGATTCATCTCCTGGCTCTGAGGTCTAATAGCAGCTGTATTTATATAACTTTAAAAAGCAGTTTTAAATTTAATATGAAAGCCCTCCTGAACAAAATGCATCTAATACAATGTGACCACAGATAGGAATTTCCTTGTTAACAAAACATATTTATCATTATGTTTGAAACAGAAAACAGTCTGTACAACTGTGACTGACTCGGAACTGTACTACAACACTACATTGTTCTTTTTATTAAAAGACACTTTTTTCTCCCAGGTGGTAGAAACAGGCCTGAGTAGAAGTAATCCACTCCTGAAACGTCCTGTCCGCACTCAAGCAGTTATTGACCAGTCTGATATGTACACACATGTTTTATCTGTTTTTACAGAAAAGAAGGTAAGTTAATTTTAAGGGCTAATTAAATAATTTTAAGGGCTAATTTGGTAGCAGTCTCACAGCAGCCAACTTAAGTTGACTGCTTGAAATTGGTTGCAGGAAGCTTTGTCAGGATTAGGGTATTTTGATGCCCATTCTTACGGGGTTATTAACAGAGAAGCTATGCAAGTTCCACCTAACACTTTCTTCCTTGTCCAGGAAGCACCCCATAAGTTCACTATAGCTGTCTTGATGGAATACATCCGCTCTCTCAACCAGTTCCAGATTGCAGTTCAGGTAAATTACTTGGATGCTAAGTACATTGCCCTACTCCATGAAATTACATGGAGTTTTAGTCCAGTCTTGGTCACATGTGTAAGTCCTACAGAATACTGACTTTTAGATTGTAAAAACATGTATAGAGACATACCATTGACTGTCTTTTTCCTGCATTCACAGCACTACTTGTATGAGCTGGTCATCAAAACCCTTGTTCAACACAACTTGTTCTACATGCTCCATCAGTTTCTGCAGTACCATGTGCTCAGTGACTCAAAGCCTTTGGTATGTAAGACAAGTAGCTCCAATAAGCTAGTGAGGGAGGTGGGAAGTCTTCAGAATTTTAAGGTTATTTCTACTTTTGCCCTAGGCTTGTCTCTTACTGTCCCTGGAAAGCATTTACCCTCCTGCACATCAGCTCTCTCTGGACATGTTAAAAGTAAGCATTTCTCACTCTAGTAGCTCCATGTCACATGTGGGTTAGACTGGTCGAACAGCTTCCCTGACCAGGCTTGAGGTGACTAACTACCATCGGTCATTTGCATGCATTAGAAGCATTGTCTTACAGCTCTGATTGACTTCACAGAGACTTTCCACAGCAAATGATGAAATAGTGGAAGTTCTGTTGTCCAAACACCAAGTTTTGGCTGCCTTGAGATTCATCAGGGGTATTGGAGGACACGACAGCATTTCAGCCCGCAAATTCCTCGATGCAGCGAAACAAGCAGAGGATGAGATGCTTTTCTACACTATATTCCGGTTCTTTGAACAAAGAAACCAGCGGTTACGAGGAAACCCCAGCTTCACACCAGGTAAGCAACAAGCAGTTTAACCAAGCTACTCCGCTGTGCAAACACAACTGAGACTTGTTTCACTTCCAATCCAGTTGAGCCTGTATTAGAAGAGAAAACTCTTGGTACATTTTAGCCTGTATTTTATACTTACCTTTTAGCACAGTTCCAAATTAACGTGTCTTACTCCTTTGTCTACTGCACCCAGGAGTAAAGAGGCTGAGCTAAACATAAACTTGCAGATGAACCAGTTTGAATTGCAGTTGCTCTCACTGCTTAGCTTAGCAGAGCCCTTACCTCCAATTAGTGCTTTCTCCTGAAGTCAGCAACCAGGTTGGGAAACCTTTGAGTTCAGTTGTCTATATCTACTAATTACAAAAATTCAAGGACTGTTTTATGCTACAGTTCGTCTTCCTTTAAAAGCCAAGCCAAACTGTTTGGACCAGCAACATGTTTGTAATCACCAGACATTCTGTTGGCACAGAATCCCACCCCAAGCTCTTGTATCTTGACAGTAAAGGGCTCTCATGGCTGTGAATCTGCTGGTTAGAGACATGAACTAGATCCAGAACTAGATCAAACATCTGCTTCTGCTCAAGAATACCAGTCACAGGACTGGAAATACCTCAGTATTCCAATGTTTTCTATTTGTTCAACTCCCATACTCAAACTATGTTAAAGATAAGAATTAGTACCAATAAATTAAGGTAAGTGAAACTACACAATCTTGGTTCTTGGTTTCTGAGCTGTAAAGTGAACATTAGCTTTTATTTTGTCCCCCTTAGGTGAGCACTGTGAAGAACACGTCACCTTCTTCAAACAAGTTTTTGGAGAACAAGCTCTCATGAAACCCACAACATTCTGAAAGACTCTTCCACTGAAATGTATAAACTTAATTTATTGCATTTAAGTAGATTTTTGAACTACAAAATTGCTATTTTATAATAAAGTATATACAAGACATTTTGGCAAATAGTACTAAAAATATTACAACTTGTGATGGCTTCCCCCTAAAAATAGAGACAAAAATTGCATTGACCTGCATTTAAAATTAGTGTCAGTGGTTTAGCAGTCCATTCTCATACACATCACCTCAATTTCATTGACAAAATGCTATTCAACTCTCACTACAGCTGGTTTAGGTGTCTGGAGGAAAAAGATGCAACCTCTTGAAAACAGAAGTGTTTCAGTAATCTTATTAACACATCTAGTTTTAGTAATACTGTTACTTGAGCCACACTTAGCATTTCCTGAGTTTAAAGCTATGTCCAAAGCTGCAGCTGGTATCTTCTAGTTGAATCTGTGCAGGAGTCAAGTCTGTGGTGGTTACAGTGTGATAGTCATAGAACATTGCTGCGCTTCAGTTCTTAAGAGCTGGGCCTAAGCCACAGTTCAAGGAGTCCACTGAACACTGTTAAAAACTAGAAGTAGAGGAGTCTCTCCCGTTCTGTACCTCTGGTCCTCTCTTGTGCAGCACGAGTTTTAGCTTTATTTACTGATGGGCCTGAGTGAGAGAGAACAGAGTTATCCAAAGGCTCCACATTACAGCTGATCAGTCATCAGGAAGCATAAGTGATCCTACTGTCTAGGTCCAGCTTAACATTCAGAAACGTGCTTCTGCTCAGCTCTTAAGAGCTGTCAGCAGCAACAAGGGCAATGGTAGATGAATCCCCACCAAGGCTCTTAAACTGAGCCTTACTTAATGGGGTTAAGTCTACCCTTGAGGGACGACACTATACCGTGCATTTCNTAACTAAGCAGAACTGGAAGAAATATCAGTCCGTGTGTTGCTCCCAGCACAACCATAGCTAGATACATCCTGAAGTAGAATATCTTGAAGATTTGAGATTTGGAAAAAGCCAATACTACAATTCCTCCAAATTTGGTCAGCGTGATACCACTGAAAACCTGGTAATANACCATCCTCACTGCAAGCCAAGATTGTTTCTGCAAATGCAGGAACAGTGTCCCACAGGAGGTTCGTTGCTTCCACCCAGCATCCTGGCCCCAGGTTGAAACATGCTAATCATGCTGCTCTCTGGGGGCCACGGGGGCCCAGCAGCCACCTTCACAAAGCAAAGCAAAGCGCAACCACGTGGGCCAGGCTGTGCTTGCTTCAGTTCAGCAAGCCCACAACAGTGAGCCTGCAGTGCTACCAGTCAGCCTTTGCTTTCCAAAGGACAGNTAGGGCTTTAGGTAATCCTGTTTCCTTCAAGTATTTAGCATTTGGTAACATTTCTGGGTAATCTAAAGCTCCTATATGCAGTATACCTCCTGCCCTGCCACTCTAGAACCAAATCAAGATGCACTCAGGAGAAGAGTTCCATCTTTTTGGTCCCACAGGACAGGCTCAGCATGATTAAAAATCAACTCTGATCTGTACAGCCACCTAATTAATTTTTGCTTGAGGCAGATATGATGAAAACCATTACTTAAATTAACTCACATTCCAGTGAAGTTCTATATGTGGCTGCAGTAGACACATCACAAGAACTGTCCATTCCAACCCCATACAGGTCACTTAGTCTAAGATAAGTGACATGACAGTACTACCTAAATACTGCCTAAAACAAGCCCTACTTGTTTTCTACAAGCTCCAACTGCATCCCATATTCACAACAACCTTTTCTAGTCACCTCTGACTATCTGGAATAGAAATACTTGAACTTTAAGGGGACAATTTGAGGTTGATGCAAACTACTAGTTCAGCTAAAGCTTTTAGCTCTTCTCTACTATTAGGTAGTAGTAACATCAGACTAAAAATGAGTCTACATCACCCCTATTACTAGTAGAAGCCTAGGCTGACCTTAAGAGCTTTAAGCATTCCAAAAAGAAAAGGCAAGGCCATCTTTATGACTTAAGACTTGACTATAATATTTCTTAAAATAGCAAGGCTGTTACTTGGCTACTCGTTTTCCCCTCCCCACCCAGCAGATACTCACTGAGCTGCCCATGTGAGACAGAGCTTCCTCCGCACGCTCTACCCTACTGCCCTTGGTACTGACAGTGAACGCTCTTGTCACGTGACTGCAGAATTCCACAGCGATACCACAGCTCTGGAGAGTGAAAGGAAACACACATGAAAACATCAGTTAGACGAGCACGTTGATGGCAAGGTCTCTGCTCAGAATTCTGGATGGGCTAGAAAAATTCCTAGCAGCTGTGATCAGTCCCCAGGGTTGAAGTACCATGGGAAGTTACAAGCTCAGTGTTAGTTGCTTCCCAGAGGCTGTTGCAGGCACTGTGTGTTTTACCACCAGTCATTACTAACAGACAATCAAACAGGAAGCAGAACATGACATTGTTTCAGGTCAAGTTTCCCGATGTTGAAGCAAGCTGGCTTTGATGCAGTGCGTGCAGTGAACATTGAACACTAGGATCAGTTTACAACTACTAGATGCAATAACACTGCTTTAGAATAACACTGAATGTGCATCCTGATTTGATACCGTAACAATTCAGCTAATCAGTCATTTACAACACTAACTGAACACTCGGTTCATCTTGGCCTTATCTAGTAGATAGACTTGCTTAAGCGTACGTCTAATTGTAACATGGGCCAGCAGTTTACACTAATCCTCAGACCTCCCACAAACCTCTAGAGAAGACTGTAAGCCAGAGCAACCAAAAGCTGCTTGGTGGAGCTAGTTCTGGAATGTTTTACCAAGGGTCTCTCTACCCAAATGATTTCATCCATTTATGCAGGAACAATACTGGTGCTAGCACATTCCAGATCTACTCCGTAGAACATAAATACAGCAGAAGCCTTAACACAAATCTATGCATCCTCCCCTTCAGCATGAGCCACCTGTGTTCATGTGGAGCAGCACCATGCCTAGATAGCAATACAGCTGTTGCTGCAAAAGAGGAGTGACCTCCACCAGACGCAGCATAGCTTCAGTTCAATTGCTGTATCTTATCAGTAGTAGGACTAGTTGTCAGAATAAACCTGTTTTCTTTTCTTCTAGATGTGTTAAGATAGTTCCAACTACTGTTCAAAGGCCTGTCAAAGTTTAGTAGCAGAATACTGCTCGGTATCACAAGTAGCACACAGAACTGTTTAAAACTTGGAAACAGAAGCAAAGGGATGTCTTGTTGACTTACCATGACAAGATTTACTAATGAAACTGCATTCAAGCTGATGCCCCAGAGCCACATCACTCCAAACATGTTGATGATTATCATAGCAATAGTTATCGAAACCACAACAGCAGCCCATACTTCAAAACCAAGAAGCACAGTTGTCACCAAAAATATCGATCCCAAGGAGATGCAGAGGTTAAAGATAGCATCGTGCACAATTGTCAAGTATTGCTCATAGAAGACATAAAACACACTGGAAGAAAGAGGTTGTCATTAGCCATCTTCCCTTTTATATGCTAATATTAGATTAGCTTCTGTGCTAAGGATAAAGTAACTCCTCCCTGACAGAAGTCACCAACAGAACCTGGCTTCCTTGTATCAGTGGAATGTCATGTAAGAGCCAGGAGTCAACTCCTCACTAACACTTCAAATAAAGATTGTGTCTCAAAGTCAGGGTAATTCCCATATTTCAACATAAGCAGCTATACTAGATACCGGAAGGTAGGTCCCCAGATCTGTTGTGGTATCTGCAGGAGCTACTGCAGATGGACCATGAGGACAGGTAGGATTCTTTGATGCAAAGAGATCAGTATTTCAGATGTACAGATACCGACTCCAACTCAATTTTAGTGTGGTACTCTTACTTGACATTGCTGCTGCATTTGCTTTACATTTAAATAACTTACTTGAAGTCAATACATTCACATCATAGCTTGCAACTATCCATGTCAACATATCTGCTTATGCTTGAGCTATTAAACCCTACTATGAAAGCTAGGAAATATCCAAAAATGGAGCCAGATCTACCTTTGTAGTGAAGGACTTAAATTAGTTATCAATGACAGTAGAAAGAGGCCAGTGTTTTGGATACAAATTATATCTTCCTGGTTTTACTAGAAATTCCCAAGTCTCTGCATTACCTTCTGTTAGACAAAACTCAA
>VYZQ01020033.1:0-16343 GCA_013400655.1 Mystacornis crossleyi
AAAAAAAAAAAAAGACCAGAAAATCACATTAAACACCTTGTTCAAATCACTACTCTCTCCTATCTAAATATTTCCCTGAAGTAAATGAAGTCTTGATCATGCTTGAAAAGAATTGGCTTCATTTTTACACGTTAGTGCTCTTGAAGCATACCAGCTTTGCCCGTTGGATTGTTTGCACTGGCAGCCTGCAGCACAGAGCCCGTCGGAGTTAAAGGGAAGGGTCTTGAGCACAGGAGGTGATGGAGGGGTAGGACAACCACAGAGCCAACACGCGCCTGGAGACCAGAGTCTGGCTCCCTCCGGAGGCTGCCAGGCCAAGGGCATAACCCACCGAGGTGAAGACGGGTTTAAAAACAAGTCCTGATGAATCCTTGCCCCTTCTGCCAAGAACAGCAGAAGGGGAGAGCCAGCAGAAATGGTAGTTCTGCGGCTGTAAACACTTGTTGGATAACAACTGGCCTGAGATCATGATTTGTGTCATGTGCGCTCAGATCTATACCAGCAATCAACTTCAAGGTTTGCTCCTAGGAAAAATGTGTTGCTGGCCTTAAGCTACAGCATCTACCAGGAAACTCAGTGCTCGGCAGAGCAAGCACCAGCCTGTCTTCTCCTAAAGTTAGTGACACATAATTATGCCATTGGGGCAACAATACTCATCCCTGACTTAGTATTTTTTCCTCCCAGTGCTCACTCCTATGAACTGGGTACACCCAGCAAAGTGCATGCAACCCTGCAGTTGTAGAGTGGATATGGACCACACAGCACCGTAACACTCCCTCCGATAAATGGCTCAGGCTGCTGCCTTAATCTGCAAGTCACTGCAGGCGGTTTTGTCTCACGAATCGCACACGCGCACAGAGAGCGGTGCTCACCACCACCCTGGCACAGCACAACTGTGCTCTTGTGCAAAGCTCAGCCCCACACCTGGGGCTCATGGAGTTAAACAGTGAACAGCCCAGATAATTACTATGTACTGCTAACCTCAGTTGCTGGTTCATTTTGAGAGCCTTTAAAATATGAACTGTGTATTTTACCCCTATGCACTCTCTTAATGATTTGTTTTTTTTAGACTGAAATCACTTCCAGCCATCAGTTATACTCGAGGTCTCTACACATGCACTTCTCCAAGCACAAATATTTCTTTTTCCTATTGGTCTGCCAGCCCCTGTCAGAGCAAATTTCACTTTAAACTAAATGCCGTGATACTTAAAACCTCTTGGATTACTCAGGCTGCTAGTGTGATCTATGACCTTCCCCAAATGACAGCTGAAGTTTCCAATTTGCTTGTATTGCTCGGGAACTGAGGAAGAAATGCCAAAGAGGAAAATGTTCCTGATGTGCATGAGTGAGGAGGGATTTCTTAACAGCCCTGCTTATTGATGCTTGCTCTGATTCAGAGCATCCAAGTTAATATGCCCATGTAGGATCTTAGGTGCCCTGACAAAATTTAAGATGTAAAGACCAATTGTGTCCTTTCTACTAACAGGAAATGGCAGCCAGCATCCCACAACATCCACAAAATACTTTCCTCCTGAATTCCCTCCTGCCCCCAGAGCCTCCAGGACTAGGTATGTGGTATGTTTGGAAGGCTTGGCAGGCTCCAACAACGAGCAGTCCATCAGGAATCCTCTGCTGGGGTTCCCCCCCAGGTGTCTGTGCTGCTCCCCAGTGCAGCGTACCAGGAGAGGCTCGTGAGCATGGTCTGAGCTGGGTAATATCCACCTGGGTGCAGAGTGACCGCGGAGCTCTGGGAGCTCCCCTGACGCCGCACGCCTCAAGCCCGTCCACGCCAGTGTTCACACTGGTACCAGCACTGCTGCTGACAGGGGCTCTCAAACCACAGACTAATTCCTAGGTACTAATTCCTCCAGCATAAGCAGGGTCTCAGAAAGGCAAGTCCAGCATCACTGAGGAGATTCTTGGTCAAAAGTAAACACTTGAAATCCAACTGAAAGCCCCCCAGTAGGATCCATGGATCTTGGAGTGATCCCAGCAAGAAGCACTGCCTGGGAAGTAAGTCTGTCAGAGGCATGAAGCAGTATGGCACACATTGTACCACAGCGTGCTGTGAAAGACTGTGACTGCCTGTGTAGGCCAAAGTGGCCCAGGAAAACCTTTGAGGGTGAAATACCAGTTTAGGAGCTCACACTTCAGGGCCAAAGTTTCGTTAATTTCTGCCCAAAACTACAGCACCCTGGAAACACTGCCCCCTGAAAATGAAATGCAAGCTAAACACATACAGTGCTTCCACCAGGGCCAAGATTTCATCTCCAATTCTTTTTATTCTAAACTTTTTCTAAAACCCTGTCAATCTTCCCTCCTTACTCTGCATCAACAAGCCCTCATGTCTCAGAGGCTCTCAGCTACTCCATGGGGATACAAGTTTTATAATCTTATTAAAAATAAAATCTATTTTATTTTTTAAAAATCTACAGATTTTTAATTCTGTAGATCCTCTGACCTTGTAAGACCAACCAAACACTACTTGCACTTGTCAACGCATCAGCAACCCTACCAAGTCCTAATGAAGGAATCACACCAAAGTTCTCCACATGCTCCAGCGAGCTGCTAGGTGGGTTTACATGCAGGTGTAAACAGGCAGCCTCTGTTGACATACATGGCACCTCTGATCACACCTGCAGCTTTCCAAGACTCCTCCTGAGGATCAGAGAAAGGTGTTAGAACCAGAGGGGTTCAGAGCATCTTTCAGAAGCCTGATATCAGTACAGTTCATAGCAGTCCCACTGTTTCCTCTGTACCTTCTCCCTCTATACACTGGCTATTATGGTTTCTAAAAATAGCTGTCTTCACTCTCAAGCCAGGTAGGCATTGAGAATTTCAGCCACACATCACTGAAGCCCTAAATTTTCTCTTCCATGAATCTACTCATGTGTGACAGTACAGTTCCTATCCTGTATTCCCTTATAAACACATGCCATAAACCCCTGCATTCCACAATGCCGTATCAAGTTCCTGTGTATAACAGTCAAAACACATTATGTTCAGATGAATACTGAAGGCTGTACTTTTCCCTCAGGAGGTGCCAGAGCCATAGGAGTGGCACATCAGTCTCTAATCTCAAGACAACCACCACATTATAACCTGTTCAAATGAGGTGCCATTTTAATGATGGTAACACTTGCCAACAAGACACATAGAAGTTTGCCAGCAGCAAAGTCCGTATTTTTTCTCTCATCTCAGTGGGTGTTTTTGTTTGTTTCTGAAGCGTTGATGAGTGCCAGTCTGAGACAAGGGCTGGAGTGCAGGGCAGTATAATCACATAGGGGATGCTCAGTCCTGCCAGCCCAATTATCAGATTGGTTGGTGAATGCTGCAGCTCCCTCCCTTCCTCCCTCCACAGTCTTCCTCTGCACAGAGACCAGGCATGGAAAGGCAGGGGGAGCTGCGGGCATCCAGGCCTTGACCCATTGCACAAGCAGGGATTAATACACAGTGTGCATCCAAGCACAGCAGGTTGGAAGTGGTTCTGAACTCCACAGAACACACACAGACCTCCAGCTTCTAAAGTTATCTGTAGGTAAGACACATTTAGCTAATCCTTTGCAGGTACCAAGGAACCATCACAATTGAACCAAGGCTCAGAGCCTCTGAAGCCATGGACTCTGTGGCCTTCCCACTGATAGTCCCTGGCAGCTAAGCACTGGATGGGACCCCATTCTCCTAACACCACCATGACAGGGGTAAAGGGCATCAGAAAGGGGCACAAGGCCTGTTGCTTTTTTCCTTGCCTCAAGTCCGGTGATATAAAAGATGATCCCATTTCCCCTACAAGCCAGTTACCTCTGGTTTTTCTTCACTGGCCATAAATTTTGTGTCCTTCAGAGTAAGAGCAAAACCACAGGTTATGGAGAAACTCCATACAACTCAGAAGCCTTAGGAAAAAACAGTGTTTCTTTATATAACGTCTTGTAACTGTAGATTCTCCCACTACTGGTAATGACGTTAAACTATAAACCACAAGTCTCTTAAATTCTGCCTCTCATGACCCGAAGTTTTTCTCCCCTATCTGTGAAGCTTTTTTTTTTCCATGCTTTCTACTCCTCAAGCTCAAGTGGGAGGGGAGTTTTGTGGCAGGAAATGTGACTGTGCCCACTGCATCAATCAACAAGTCATCTCTACATTAGCATTAAACATTAATGTCCCTTAAACAGTAATATCTGTTCACAAGACAGAAAATATCCAAATGAACCTGTGCATTAATACTTTAGCTCCCTTGTGCATCATAACACAGCTTTTATGGATATGATCATGTCTCTCCTTCCATGTGATCCAGCTTTCTTCAGTGTACTTAATCACTTCAAGTTTCCAATTGCTTCTGGACTTGTTACCCAGTTGTATCTCAGCACAATACTGCTGTTTCTCCCATTTAATTACAAACAAATGAAAAGCTGACAATAGTGGAGAAATGAGCACTGTGTCTTTTGTGTCAGGCTCCAGCTATGCACCAAGCAATAACCATGCCAAAATTCACTGAGGGAAGGCAGCATTAAAAAAAAAAAAAATTTCCCAACTGAATAGTAGGAAAGCTCTGAACCAAAAACAAATGACCTTGCTTAGCCAAATTCAGTGCAAGCCTTGCTTGGAAGCTGTAGCTCCTGCCATCCCAGCTCCGCAAACACAGCCTGGGATTTGGCCTCAGTTTCTCGCTCTGTCAGTTACCTGCTGTGTGATCCTGGACAAGTTGCTCCTTTTCTCCATGACCTCAGTTTCCCATTGGAGTATTGGAAGAGAAAACACTCCAGACATTAAAGACAGCCAAATGACAAACTACAGTAATGAGAAGACTCAAATTAGACTGACATAGATAGAAAAGACTTTTGCTTATTCTCTAAAACCCTTTAGGAAAAAAAAAAAGATTATTTCTGCTCTGCTAGAAAAGCAACCAATCCACAACAGAGCCAGGGGTCAAAACAGCAGCTCAAAGGCTGCAGTTGTTTCATGCAGCCATGTTGTTTCTTTAAAGGGCAATGGGAAAGCTCCTGTAGCATTCCTGCAGTCAGGCTCACAGCTTTGCCACACAGACAGGGAGTTTCTCTGTGATTCTCTACAGGATTTCTTAAAAGGTCAAGTGCACAGACAGAGCTGGAACGGAAACCAAGAGCTCTGGCTTTCCATTATAAGCCTGACAGAAACGTCTCCTGTGCTCTTGGCTCAACAACTGTCCAAACCCACTGATTAGATACATCCATTTCTTAAGAATTAATTAGGAACTAAAACAAATAAAAAAGACCTGAGGAACAGGCAATAGAACAGCAAGATGTCCTTTCCTTCCCCTCTCTCCTTGCACAGTCCAAAGTGTACGTGTCTACTCCAGAAACCGAAGAGTACGTTGCCTTAATCGAAACTCGTAATAGGGCTGGCTTGGGATGCTTTCACACCTCTCTTTTGATTGTCTCCGGCAAGCTGGTGTTAGGCTGGGGACAGAAGCTTCAGGCAACTGTCTGAGCAAAGTAAGATCCTGAAGTTTCACAGAGATGACTGGTGTCAGGTGATCAGGATCTGCTCCAAGTCTTCCACTAGCATTCCCATTTCTACAGAGGAAGTGTTCCTTGCTCCCTGTACTAGAGTACAGAGGAGGTCACTGAAAATGTACTCAGACATAAGCAGTTGAAGCAAAAACACAATCTTTCTGCGCCCTGCACTGAAGTGCTCTTAGCTGAAGAATTTTCCCTTTAAATGTTTATACAAGCACAAGCCCAAGCGCAGCCACTCAGTTCTGTGCTTCAACACAAATGGGGACAGAAGTTCCCTGTTGTGAATGCCTGAAGGAGCCAAAGCAACAGGTCACTGGTGACAGTCATGCTGTCTGCAGGGCAGCTCAGTGTGGATGAGAATCCAGACGCTGGAGGGAAGGAGGAAGGGAAAGTCAAGAAATCTGTTCTGCTCTGACTTCCAGCTGCAGCCAATAAAAGCTTTCAAAGCCTCTTCTGAAAGTTAACATTGCTGGGAGATTTGCAGTGCTCACTCGAGCACACACAGCAAATGCAGTTGGAGCATTATTACTGATAAAGAAACTTTAAATATTTTTTACCACCACAGATGATTGTCCTGATTTCAAACACTTTTATGTATCAACACAGGGCCCTAGTGAAATCCTGTCAAGATCTATCCCAAATCAGTAATGATTTTAGTGTAAATCAAGAAGATAGTAAATCTCAGTGTCTCTTACTATTTTTTTTTTCCTTAGGAATAACACTGGGTATATCAGGAAACAAGGCAGATACAAATACAGACAAGGAATGTGTTCCTGGAGATCTGTATCTTGGAGTAGCATTATTATATAAAAAATTCAACTTAAATTAAACAAATGAAAAATCAAATGTTCCCAGACCAAAAAGGCTGGTCAGGGAGTACTGGAAAAAATAAAAGTTGAAAAGCTCAAAACCCTGAAGGCAAATAAAACTCCATAAGCTTATTTATTATTTTTTAGACTTAAGAGTTCAAAAAACATCATCTTAGTTTTCCAGAGGGAAAAGGGTGGGTCAGTCTTTGCAGTTGGATGGCTGATGCTGATAAACACAGAATCAGAATAAAATTTTAGAATCAAAACAATGTTAAGTATTTGGCAAAGAAATTGATATATTAATTTTTATGCTAGAGACTTTTTCAGAGTACACATTCAGTTCAGATAATAACCACAAGAAATATCCCACTGATATATGGACCTTTTTAAAACTCCACATTTTAAGTTTAATTTTGAATCCTGTGAGAATGCTTAAACCCATCGTACAAAACACCCCACACTTTATTACAGTTTTAAATCTTTCTTCCAGATCTGGCCTTGCAACCACTTGTCTTGATAAAATAGGTCACTTGAAAAAGGAAAGCTCAATAAAATGAATTACAAAACCAACAAGATTAAACTGATTGTGCCGTTTTTGTACAATGCAGCTGAATTCTGCAAATATGCTGCTGGCTGTGGTTTGGCATTTAACAGCATGTGATCAGCGAGAAGGAGGAAATTTTATTCTCATTAACTGTTGCAGATTTACTGCAGTGAAAAAGGGCTATGTAACCTGAGAAGTGACAGAATGGAAAGATCAAAGCAGCAGTCTGGAAACTAAATAAACCTTCTGGCTACTTCCTGCAAGGAAAATTCACTCTGGCAATGTAAAACAGAGTCCAGTTAAAAACTACTCTCAGTTTTATGAGCTGTCACAGCAGCTTGAGTGGTTTGGACCAGTCAAGTTTAGAACATTATATTTCCTTGTTTTTGTCTCAGATACTTCTGTAAGCAGTTTTATAGTTTCTTTTTCTTTTTTTTTATTTTTAAAGAGAAAAATAAAATTCTTTTCTTTTGGTTGAAATTGAGAAGGTCACAGCTAAACTCATTAAAAACAAGCAGGTCTTCATTTGTGCATTCCATTCCCATTTACTACATTTTAATATTTTACTTTGAGATTTATAAGCAATGTATATTTGCTTTAATAACTCTTCCGCATTCTGTTCACTTATTGTTTAATATAAGTGCAAATCAGTTTACAGAGCCCAGATGGCTTGTAACCAGGGAGCCGGTCTATTCCTAGCAGCACATCTGGAGGGACTGAGCAGCAGACAGAACGTGGGAATTAATTAATGTTACATTTCAGAAGAGACAGACCCAGGTCTTGGGGCTTTTTGGTAAGACATTCCAAAGAACTTGAGCTCACTGCTACAGCCTTCTGGTATTCTTTTAAAATTCTTAATAGCCACCTAAACCATGATGGTTAAATAAGGCCAACTGCAGGTGGAATATAATAAAATAAAAAGCAACTAAAAAATGTGAAAGAAGTGACTGCAAGTGAAAGAGGCCCAAGTATCCAGTATTCCAAAAGAGCTGAAGTGCATTAAAACCTCAATACCTCTCTTCCCAAATGGCATCTGCAACTTGCTGAAAAAACTGTGCCTTTAAAATATTCCCCAGCAAGCTATTTCATCTCTCACACACTGCTGCAATTGTTGGGAGCAATTAAACCTCTCTTACAGTAAATGAAACAAGGGCAACCTGATCTTTCCCGGCTCCAGACCACACACCTTGGCGAGGTGGTGTGGTCTGGGGCACTGCAGGAGCGCTCAGGAGAGCTCTGCTCCAGCTCTGGCACCTGGCTTTGGATGAGGAACTTCCCTTTTCCTCACCTTTGGTTCCCTGCCTACCTTGGCTGTCAGCTCTCCGGGACTGTGGGCATCATCTGTCTGTGGGGGATACATGGAGAGCTGCTTGGGAGCTCCTCCTGATACTGCCTAAGAACACAGTGACAACAAATAAACGCCCAAGCACATTCAAGAGTTGCTGTATAGCAAACATTGGATATGAATAATAGTGTCCTTTTATGGATATTCCTGAATTACAGCCCTAATCCTTCAGAGATGAAAACGTTCTCCAAACTCTGGGAAAATCTCATTGATGAATATGGGCCACAGGGCAAAATCTTCATCCTCTGGAATAATCAGACCCCTGGTCTTCAAAGAGGCTCCAGTAACTGTCCACAGCGTAACAGCAGAATTTGGTCAGATAGGTATTAGTAATAACTAGTGATTATATGATCAGGTTGCAGCATTTCTATAAACAAGGCTTTGAGAAGACAGTATGAAAAAAATAATGAAGTGACAGCTAGCAGGAATATGGCCACTACCCCAAAAAACCAAGAAAAGGACAGAGAGAGCTCTAGTTTAGTACTGGTACAGAAACAAATTACTGTAAGACACAAATAAATTCAAGCTCACATTCAAAAGCTCTTAGCAACAAAGCCTTTCTGTTCTGGAAGCACCATTGCCACATTTCAGAACTGAAGGAGAACAACTACACACTGAATTTTGATTTAGGCCATGATCCAGGCAGGACTTGAGGCAATGAAGTGAAGTCTTCCAACAAGCTTGTCCCAGACTGTGACCAAAACTCTCCAAAAGGCAGCAGTTCCCACTTCCTTATCCTTATTCTTTTAGATGCAAGATCTCAGTTCCAGGGGTATGTAGCACCTGTATAGGCACTGAGGAACAAAATAACTTCTCTACCTGTTCCCCAGGAACAGACAGGGTAGGCTGTACAGCCAAATGAGAAGTACTTTATCTCAAGCCATACAGAGCCTTATTACACATTTAGTGAAACCCTCCTGACCATATTGACTTTAGCTTCTATAAAACCAAACGTGTAGGCAGTTAGGACAAAAGAATATGATAAAAAAGGTGACTCTGCTGCGACTAACAACATTTTTGTGGGATAAAAAAAAAAAACCAGAACATAAACCAACCAAAATAAACTCTCTTATTTGTGTCCAGGAACTTCACTGGTTCTGGGCTTTTCTTTAAGGCCTTTTCAAATTCGTTTCAGTGGGATTTACAATTTGCTAATACTGATGTGTGATAAACTAATAAAACCTGCCTGCAAGGTTATAGGCCCAATTTCCTAATAAAACCTAATTCAATTCTCCTAGGAAATTCAAATTAAATAGTGGCAGAAGCTGAGTACAACTCTGCTGAACACGGTGCAAAAGCAACTAAGTTGGGTTTTGTTTTCAAAATAGGGTTTAATTACAGAAAAGAAAAAGTACTGCACAGAGTAAGAAACATCATTATGGTAAAATGGTTCAAAGTAGAATCATATTGTAGTATAGTTATTTATACTCTTTTAGGTTTTCTTTCCATTAATTAAAGGATTTTATACTCACTCTCCACCTCTAAGACGGAGCAGTATTACTGCCTCTGTTCAAATGAGGAGGAAAGAGATGTGGGTACTCTCAGGACAGACCCCATATGAGAATGTTTTTTGTCTACAGTCTGCTAACAGAGTGGTTTTTCACCTTCAGAGACAGCCTGCAAGATGGCCCTTACCCCCTGAAAGGCTGGGAAGGGAATGTTCCAACTTCTAAATAAACTGTGCTGAACTTTACTGAAAATAGAAGATGGATGAGATGGATGTCCCTGGCACGGTCACCAACTTCTTCGGTCCTTTCCTTTAGCAAATCTAATTGAAGACGAGGATCTATATGGATTAGAGCTATAAATGTCAATGTAGGACATAAGTTACAGGTACAACCATTTAAAAGCATTTTGGTAATCATTCACAAAGTACACATTTGCAAGCACCTGCTGCAGTTCCCGTACCTGACCTAGATGGGAGCTGTTCAGCTGTGACTCATGACTGGGAATTCACACCACAATGCAGCAATCAACGGGAATGAAAGGCTACAGCTTTAGGTTGTTCCACCATGAAAACTCCCATCTGAATTTCATCAGGGTTTCCAAGTGCAAAAAGGCTATGGATACAACCATTCTTGCCATTCAGTGTGGACTTTTAGTGCATGCAGACATTACATGTAGTTGGCCCAGCCAGAGATAAGCCAGGTCTCACTAAGAGTGTTCCCTGCCTTCCCACCAGGACCCATGGCCAGGTATTGTTTCCATCAACCCCAGACACAAGAGGCCAGCTGTGCACACTGGTATTTGCCAACACCAGCCACAGCTTCCCTGGGGCCAGCACAAAGCAGCCTGCAAGGGCCTGTCTCCAGACACTGAGCTCACAAAATATCCCAGTGACCCGCCATGGCAAAAACAAGAAACGCAGCTACAGTTTTAGGCTGTAAATCCAGGCAAGAGAAAAGATGTTCACCAAGGACAGAGACAGACACTCACCCCATAAAACTGGTTGTGTTTGACACGCCAAATTTCACTACTTCCTGGGAAGAAGCCTCAGTCAGATGTCTGCTGGGAAGAGCTGTGAGTGCACACACTGGGAACAGCACACACAGAAAGGCCTTGTCTCAGAGAAAGTGAGGATTGTGCAATGGCAGCTCTGCTACATTTTATAACAAGGTTACAGGATTCTGCACTGGAGAAAACTCCCTCAGGGGAAAAAAAAAAAAAGTTCTGGCCANGTACACATTTGCAAGCACCTGCTGCAGTTCCCGTACCTGACCTAGATGGGAGCTGTTCAGCTGTGACTCATGACTGGGAATTCACACCACAATGCAGCAATCAACGGGAATGAAAGGCTACAGCTTTAGGTTGTTCCACCATGAAAACTCCCATCTGAATTTCATCAGGGTTTCCAAGTGCAAAAAGGCTATGGATACAACCATTCTTGCCATTCAGTGTGGACTTTTAGTGCATGCAGACATTACATGTAGTTGGCCCAGCCAGAGATAAGCCAGGTCTCACTAAGAGTGTTCCCTGCCTTCCCACCAGGACCCATGGCCAGGTATTGTTTCCATCAACCCCAGACACAAGAGGCCAGCTGTGCACACTGGTATTTGCCAACACCAGCCACAGCTTCCCTGGGGCCAGCACAAAGCAGCCTGCAAGGGCCTGTCTCCAGACACTGAGCTCACAAAATATCCCAGTGACCCGCCATGGCAAAAACAAGAAACGCAGCTACAGTTTTAGGCTGTAAATCCAGGCAAGAGAAAAGATGTTCACCAAGGACAGAGACAGACACTCACCCCATAAAACTGGTTGTGTTTGACACGCCAAATTTCACTACTTCCTGGGAAGAAGCCTCAGTCAGATGTCTGCTGGGAAGAGCTGTGAGTGCACACACTGGGAACAGCACACACAGAAAGGCCTTGTCTCAGAGAAAGTGAGGATTGTGCAATGGCAGCTCTGCTACATTTTATAACAAGGTTACAGGATTCTGCACTGGAGAAAACTCCCTCAGGGGAAAAAAAAAAAAGTTCTGGCCAGTTCTAGCATTCCTAACTATTAATCTTTTCAAAGCTACAGGCTGAGAAGATTTGAGAACTCTGTTGAAGATCCTAACCAAAAATTGGCTTTTGCACTGAGAGTTTGAATCGTTACTTACTCGTAGCTGGAAAGGTTAACAAGTGGCCCTTTCCCCAACGGGCAAGAAAAATACTGTGGCTATCTCTATTATAAGGTATTTAGCCATCACTATTACGTTTGTGTCTTAAGAAAGTAATTAGTCTCCAGAAGGTGATTAAAAGTTGATAAATGACCACAGATTCTGGAAGATGTCTTTCAGCTGGTCTTTATCCCCTGCAGCTCAGACACTAAGCTGTCATCACATCAGCCAAAGGTGAGGGATTTTTGTTTGCTACAATCATAAAACTTTCACTCAATATTAAGACTTATCAGAACCAGAAACCTTGAATTCAGATTTTAATAACAGATGAAAATTTCAAATCTATGCCTAATGCCCATCTGCTTCTGAAAGATCGTAAGATGATTCAAAGCTGGTAATCTAATCACAAAAGTCTTTTCCTAGCCAGTGAAAAAAGCCTGGACACAAGCTGTCAAAACAACCTCCTCAGCCACGTATTTTCTGCTGAATGGAAAACATACCTTACAATCTGTCTGCATTCTGCTCCAAACCTTTGAAGAAAACAAGAGATGCTGTTTATGGACTTTATCACTGCTCCTGTGCATGTTACATTCTGAAATAATTCTATTTATACGCCTCATACGTGACAGTACAACTCCACTAAGAATATAGTTCAGGGATAAGAGCTGTAAACTGAAGCTGCAAAACACACAAGCTAGATCACCAGAAACAAAGCATTTCTCAGGGTGGCAGGATGAGAAAAATGGCAGCTTCCCAGGTCTTCAGTTCTGTGTTGCTTCTCCTCGATGATGACAAGTAACAGAAATAACCATTATCAGGATGTGGACATGTCCAGAACAGCAAGCATACAAGCAAATCTACAAACTGAATTCAGGGCTAGATACTTTAACAATTCCCTTCAAAGTTGTTCTGTACTTCACAATGCAGGAACTGATCGTGTGAGGTGGCATTCTCAGCTCCTGAGAGTAACAATACTCCAGTTCAAAGGAAAAGTCCAAGAAACCCCAAGAAGAGAAAGCAAAGTCTTTGAAAAAAAGCCTCTAAGACATTCCACCTAATTCTCCAGATCAACAGATGTTTTTACTGCCAATGCTGTCACTTCACGTTTCCCTCTTGAAAATGACAGGGGAAAACAGCCCCAGTGGGGTAACCCAGTGTGTGGAGATGCCTATCCATAATTCAACGTTTTTTAATTCCTGTTCTGCTTGACTTCAAAAAGCACTTCCCTACCTGCGTAAAATTGTGCAGCAGCTCTAGGTACGTAGGTCCAGTGTCTCCTGGGACAAGGACTCCCACAACATATGGCTATGGTATCCCTGCTGGATTACAGCAGAGTCAACCACTTCAGCAACTGCCCCTTCAGATACAGTCGCTGCTCCAATTCCCCTGAATTTTCCCAAATGAAACAGTGTGGAATTGCAATGGCAGAGGGTGCCCTGGACCTCTGCTAGAACACCATCTTCCTGCCAAGGAAGTCCATGGCTCTCACTGGCTGCTCAGTTGGGCACCAATACAAGTTCAACACAAACTCAGCTTCTCAGTGATGTGCTGGAACTAAAAATCCAGGACTTTCTGGCTGACTTGTTCAACCCTCCTGGAGGCAAGGGTAAGTCCTGATCCACTCTGAGCACATTGCAAGGACAGGAAATAGCTTCAGAGAAATTAAAGGGGTAACATACCCTCATTCTTTGTCACAGGAAAGCAGAAAGGAGAAGAAAGGATTAAATTATTTACAGTTGAGTAGCAAGAAGTCAGCTCACAGTTGTTACCTACCTCAAAATTCACAGGGTGGTCTTAAATGGCAAAGGGACTTCAGAACTCACCCATTGCTCAGCAAAAACTGCTTCTACTACAGAACTGAAAAGCCTAATATAAAAGGCAAAGACCAGAAGACACAGGCACAACAAATAAATGTGTAACACAAAAGGTATAACAAATGAACAGACCAAAAATATGTATCTACTCATTATCAGCCATCTCTCCTTGAACTTCCAAAATATGTTACTATTAACTGACTTGCTAATTGTCAATGAAAATCTTAACTCAGCTTTCTTGCTAAAAAAGTTCCTGAAATGATATTCAAATATTAATAATAGAAAAATGAACAGTTTTTATAACAAAAATACTGATTTATTAAAAGCTGGAACTGCTTAAAAATAAATCCTTGACATAAGGTTCTTGTTAGCTTTAAACTGTAAGCATAAAAATACCCTAGAATTATGTTTTGGTATGGCTGAAATGTACACTATATAACACATAAAAAGCGCCTTGACTTGCTGCTATTATTTTTAATTAGGCTCTCTAATATGTATGGTTTTACCTTCCAACACCAGTTCAAATTGGGAGAAGGGAGGGTCTGAACCTTCAGACTCATGGGACTGGCAATTCCATGGCTCATGCCTTGAAGCACTAATGCATTTTACATTAGGTCTGAGCATCAGGAAATCCTGGCTGCTGGTGCCAAGCAGTTCAAACCCATAATGACACACATCTGCAAAGTGNCGCCACTCAGCTGCCAGTATCTATTCTATCAAACAATTCACTCCTGCTCTGCTACAAATAAGACAGAACGTTTGCAGCACTCCACACTGTTTCCAATTAGACTGTGTCTGGACCGCAGATAAGTCCATGGAGCAATCATACTGAAAGAAGTCTTCCTAGAAAACAATTCTAGTGAGAAATCTGAGTATTTCCAGAGGCCATCATCAATGGGCCAACCTGCAGTTTATCTGTTTTCTTTCTCCACACATTCAGGTGGGCTTGAACGCTGTTGGGAGCACATACCCTCCAATGTTCTGGTTAACAGAGAAATCTGTCACCTCGTCGGTTGTGTGTCTACTCTGAAGTTAAAAATGGTGAGTCACATACTAAGACCCCAAGAGAAGCACAGATCTCACACTTACCTCAGTTACTCTCCCACCTGCAAGCTCTGCAACAAAGGTTGCACATTTGGAAATGATCAGCACAGGCACCAGCATCCCCTTCCCAAACACAGACTCACACTACTCTGAACTTGATACTTACTGGGTATAAATACTTGCTTTTTTCTAGAGGATCCATCTCAAATCCTGCGGTTTTTTTCCCTGAGCATGTTAGTTATTTTAATTTGTCCTTGAAAATGTTACCACCATTCCAACCCTTACTCAACGTTCAGCTTTCTGGTGCATCCCAGGTAGAATAAACCAACAAAAGTAACGGTCCACTACTCTTGAACACTTACAAGAAGCCAAAGTAAGGGAGGAAAATATTTTTTGCTTCAGCTGTACACATTGTGAATAACTTACATTTTATAAATAGTGACTAAAGTTGTTAGTGGTGAAATGAACATTATTCCTTTGGAAAGAAACAGCTTCAGCCCGAAGGCTGGGCAGATCCAGATAGCTGGATCCTGTTAAAAGTAAATGCTGTACCTTGACTACCAAGTGTTTAAACTATTTCCTGCTAATGAGTGCACAGAACTCGTGCTTTATAAATGGCACTTCTTAAATGCTACAGCATCAGGATCTATGAAGATTTCATTCTTGGAAATGAATCTTTTCTATTCTGAACTCATGGGAAAAGTTTACTCAGAAATTCAAACGGGAACAGCTTGCCAACATTAAGAAGGAGAGGTCTTTGACCAGAGGGGAAATTCAGAGTAACATCTCCCAGAAGCCAAGCTGATGCCTTTTGCTCATATAGCCCATTTTCAAAGTGCCCTCAGGAATCTAACTGAGAATACCTTGGGAAGACTTAGGTTAATGGAAAAACACCAAAAAACTCCAAATTCACAGAAACAGCTTTGGCAGCTGAAAGACATCTTTTAAATTTAAGAATATTGGAAACAAACATCATCTGGGTAATCCGCATCTCAAACCTCTCTTTAGATGTTTCTCTGTGTCTGAAGAGTATTTGAGTAGTTGTCATAACAGGCAGTTAGTGGTGTGTTCTGTGTTATTGTTCTGCTCAACAGCTTTTGGAAAGCTTCAATGTATTACAACATGCTAGGATGTTAAAACAGACATGTGATTCGGACCACAGACTAGAAGTGCTTTTGCAGTGTAAATCATTCCTACTACTATGGGGCAAAAATTATTGAGTTCTACAAATGAAGCCCTATAAAGAAACTTGAAGAGCCATTGTTGCATGATAAGAATTCTTTACTAAGAGCAACTTACTTGCCAGAGAAGGGATGCTGCCCAACCAGGTCTCCATTCTGAAGCTGGTAATCCCCGAAGATATCTGGACTCACCGCTCCATCAGGGGCTATCAGGCCATCTAGAAAAACATGATACAGTGACTTGTAAAGGAGCAGGACTTGAAGGCAAGTGGGCAAAACAACGTCCTGGTTTCTTTTAGCAATTCATTAAGAACTTAACTTAGAATATTTCTGTGAGGAACAAAAATCAACAATAATACTGAAACCCAGCAACTTCAAGTACCAAAAATCCTTACAGGGACTCCAAGGAGCATCAGCCCACTGCCCTGAAAAATGCTGTACCCAAGAAATATTTGCTTAGCCCTTTTTCCTTAAGCCTATAAAAGTTATTTCAAGACAAATCTTGTCTTT
>VYZQ01020034.1:8648-40275 GCA_013400655.1 Mystacornis crossleyi
AATAGCTAAAGTTTCCACAAGAAATAATTCATAGCATTACAGTTATGCTCACAGAGGTGGGCTAAGACCCTCTCTGGACTGAACAGAGAGCAGAAGCTCTTGCTGAGAACAGGATATACTGTAGCAGCTCAAATACCTTCCATCCCTCTTGATTGCTAAAAACTCCTCTGGGANAAGGCAACACTACACAAAAGCTGAGGGAGCAAGAGGGAACAACTCAACACCCTGTCCATAGGGCACCTGCCATGCCAGGGGCACACCAGGAAAAGCTGCAAGAGCAAATGCTGCTATTGCCCAGAAATGCTACAGCTCCGGGTATGGACCTGAATCCCTCTGTGGAATGAGTGAGTAAGCATTTATCATGAATTTACTACGGATTTGAGAGTAGATGAACATGGTCTCTACACAAGAGGAGACTGAGGTCACAAACGGCATCACCATGATCCCCTTGGACTCCTCAAGATAAGCAGTAGCCCTTGCCCGGTTAACTATTCCAGTCAGAGCTCTCTGAAGGCTGAACAGCAGCCTAATGTTAGATAGCAAGATATTAAGAGAGGAATAAATGCCATTTTGTTAAGGAAATTTTAGAGAAGAGTGACAGTTTTGAAGACTCATTTTAAGCTTTCATCATTGGCAGGAAAGAGGAGAAGTCAGGTTACTTAACTGCTGTTATGACAATTATCAAATGGAAGAGACCAATGACTTGAACAGAACATTGCAGTTCATAGCAAAATTCCACTGTGCTTTTCATTAGGTGTGTCCAATTACTTCCAGTATAAATTAGCTAGACCGTTGAAAGCAGGTTTGCAGAAAATGAGTTTAATGCTATTATCAAGTGGCAAAAAAAGAAAACAAGAAAAGATTTGTTTCCCATGAAATAGTCACAAAAGTCTAAAGCTATGTTGGAGATCTCTTGGACCCTGCAGAATTTTTCAGAATTCCTATCTGCTTCACAAGATTCAGGACTCCAAGACAGCACCTGATGCTAACTTTGTGCAACAGTTCTGGGAATGAAAAGCAAGAGCTTACTAGGGTCAGCTCCAGTAAAGGTGACTTCAAAGTGCATTTTCAGGCTGCTGAGCAACTGCAGATGCAGGCAGATGGCTCACAACTATTCCACCACATTACTCACACAAATTGTTGCCAATAGAGTCATGCAAGCAGTATTACAAACCCTCTCCCCAGACCCACTGGGCTCAGTGACCATTCCTGTTGCGAACCAACAAGTCAGCACCTTCAATTAGGCCAGAGGACAAGTAAGGAAAAGAAAACAGGAGTGATACCATGCAACTCTACCACTGGTAGTGTGGGTTGCAGTTGTCTCTGAAAGTTCAGGCAATCCTGCTGACTCAGACAAGCTTCTCCTAGAAGAACTCATGGTTTTCTGTTGTACTGACATGCAGAAAGAGAGCCTCATCCTTTTTGTGACACCCAGCACCAACAAAAGCGGAGGTACATACATCACCCGATTTGGAATAGGGGACTTCAAAAGCAGAACACCCCAAAACCTTGGTGAAAAGATGCTTTAAACATTTCATATTTGGCAAAACTGCACTAAGGGTTGCCTGTGCTCCCAATTTGACTATTAGGTGCCTGAGCACTTGAGCATGAGACTTCAGACTACTCTCTAGAAGCAGAACTGGGACCTATTCTTTCATGATCAGAAAGAGACAGGAAGGGACCTACATGGAGGGCAAACAAGAGCCCAAAGCACTCCCATCTCTAGTTCCCGTGTTGCCTGCATCTTCTCCTTTGTGAGGGGGATTAAGCCTGGGGAAAGCTTGGTTATTTGGAACAGCGCTGTGACCCCACACTTCGCCTTTTGGTGGATGGGTGGAACCAGACTGGGCGCACAGCAGTGCAGGGTGAGCCATGCACACATGACTGAGATGGGAACAGACACTAATGAAACCTTCAGGGTTTTCTCAGACTATCCTGTCATTCGGTATAAGAATCACAGAGGAAATAGCTCCTCCTTACCTGAGCTAGGCATTGAAAATACTCAAGCTCCAACATTGAATGAGCACACACTTGCTCGAGCTTGCTGGTCATGAATTTAAACCCTGTATACGATCAACTTGTGGAGTCATGAACTAAAGCAAGTGTTGAAAGCACAAGTAAAGTAAAAGATAAAAATGTTCACAAGGAAATGGGCAGAATGACCAGGCAGGAGAAATGGAGACAAATAGGTCAGAGAACTGATATTAGAAGAATTATTTGCAATATTGAGACTTCACCTACAAACACTAAAATCAGAAATTTACCCACTCTACAGGCAGGTTAGACACCACATTTCTATTTAATTCCATCTAATCTCTCAAGTATCAATTGGAATTGGTCTAAATGACCATTGTAGGTCCCTTCCAACTTAAATACTTAAATTCTCTTCCACTATGATGATCTCCAGACAAGGGAACCTGGTCACTATGACAAGACTGCACAACATCACAGGATAATTTTCCCCACTTACAGCCTTCTGGTTTTTTGAAATTTTTGATGTCCCACCAACCAGAAGGAGACTTCCAAGCTGTCACAACAGCCCCATTCTAATAGAAAGTTATTTTATTAAGTTCTACACAGTGTGGAAGTTGCATGAGCAGAACTGTGCATGGAAAAAAAAAGTCTTAGGAATAACAGATTTGAGCATTAAAACTAAAGTTCACACAAGAAACACTGGCTAAGAGACAAAGGTGACAGTAAGATGAAGTTTACTATGACACTCATTTCTGTACTTATCTTTTGATTCCTGTAGCATCTTTCATTTGATTGTCTAATGAAGAATCAGAGGAAATAATGAACTTGCATCCCCTAAAAAATTTCCTAGTCAAGAGCAATCAGCTCTTTTGGTGCTCATTTGATGTTTTTGCTAACTGCTCCCATGGTGCAGCGATATCCTAAACAATACCAACCAAGCTCTCCCAGATTTTTGGAAGCCTTAACTCAAGAGACCTTGCAACACCCCCGTGTGGTCAGAAAAAGGATCTTGGCTCATGCCACCCACCACTGAAACAGACCCCTAGGCTGGGATGAAGCAGCTGTATGACACCACGCAGCAACTCTTCACAGCATTTTAGGGTAGAAAGCAATTAACCTTTGGCTGAATCCCCTTAGCTCCGAGCTACAAAAGGAGTGTTTGTTCTGTTTTCTTCTCTACCCGCCACCTCCCCCAGGGCTGCACAGCTCTGGTGTTCTCATTAGCTCACTGCCCAGGCTGCTCTCTGGACCCTGAAATGGAGAACAACAGTTGTCATCAAATTAATAGGCTGTTGATCCAGATATTAATTTTGTTTTTTCTTGCTTCTGCTCCAGAGTAGTGGCAGCTGATTCCAGTAAAATTAGGGTGAGGTTGTAGTGCACTGTTCTGTTCAGACAGTAAATACACTGGAGCTGAGATCTACTTGAGGCCTCAAATGTACTTTAAAGCAAGTTAAGGGAATTTGGGCAAGGTCCTCTTTACAGGTATGAAGAGAGTAACTGCTTCAGCTGAGCGAAGACACCCTTCTGTCCACTACTGTTTCTTTCTGTGCCTGATTGAAATTTAATCCTATTTTCTGTATTTACACAGAACCTTCATCCTCAAGTCCTGCCCTAAAACAGAGCTTCCCAGGATCCAAGTCTGACAGCGACATTATGGAAGCCTGGAAATCCTCACAAAATCAAATGTCCCTTAGATTTTTAATTCCAGAATTAGCATCCTGTGTAGCACAGGCAAAGAGTGAATGACTTAAAAATCGGAGGGCAGAAGTGAAGATTTGGGAATATAATCTGTTTCTGTTCCTTCAAGTGGGATTCCCCCACTTCACCCTGAGCATATATATCCAACTGCATTTGCTGCTTATCAGCTTAATTCCATTAGTCTTCCACACCATTCCATAATAAAGCATGTTCCTGAACAGACACAGTTTGCAACTGCACCACTTCAAGCAGTTAAAGAAACCACTCTGACACTTTCATTTTGGTGCATGCTTCTAACATGAAGCTTTACCAGAGATGCTCTGCTCTGAGCCATCAGAAATGGGAAGCTGTGGCTGAGGCTCTGGAGCACTGGGCAAGCACAGCCAGACCAGCCACAGCCTGTGAACTGCAGAGGGTGGGTGCAAAGTCAGCCTGGCACGGGGGCAGCACAGCTGGTGCTCTGGGAGGCACCCTCAGGAGTGGTTGTTCAGCAAGCTTCACGCGCTGCAAGACCTGTGTGTCCATAGGACCTGCAAGTGCACACCCCCTCTAAGTGGGCAGGACGAGCAAGCCCACTGCAGCTCCTCAGCTCCAGGCCAAAATCTGTCCCCTAACTTTCATTTCCTTCACCTGCATGACAAAAGACCTTTTATCAGCCCTTCCCAAAACCAGGGTTCTCAGCTGAGGTGCTGTGAGAGTAGATTTGACTATAACCTGACACCTTCCCGCTCCTATCATGGGGCTGGTGTCACATTCAAACATGAGTGTTACATTCATCTTTTCCACTGCCTGAAGTCAACCTTTTGCCTTGGTTATCTACAGAAAAGGCTGCTATAAATGCTCCTTCTGCAGGCAAACAAGAAGTCAGAAAACAAAATGAGGTCTCAGTGCAATGCTTTCCCTTAGGTCAGCCTCACTAGGGTGATGCAGGCAGGAAAAGAGAGTCTGCCTCAGCAGATACCCTGCTAGTGGGCTTAAAGGGGGAGGAATCCATAAAACCTCCAGGCATTCCAGCAGGCTGGGTACCCGGGATCACTTTCACAGTTTAGGAAACAGTTTCATCTCAACCCCCACAAACCGACCTTGGCAGAACATCGAAAGTTTGCACATAACAGCCATGTTTGTGCCATGAGTAATCCAGCCCTCTGAGCTAGTGCTCCATTTTGTTGGTAGAACAAAATATCTTGTTATCATGTGAACTACATCACATTAAAATGATATTTATGAGACTCTCCTAAGTCCATTTAATGAGATCCTTCTACCCATGGAATTTCCTCATTTTGTGCATCTTCATGTCTTTCCCACGTAATTTTCAGTTTTAGACATTATCACATTTTTCCAATACACCAGAAGCAAAGCACACGTGCTCAGGCTGAAACAACAACCTATGCTGGACATTAAATGGGGGAGTAACTTCTTCAGAAATAACCCAAAATTAATCTTTTGATTACTCACAGTAATCAAAGGTCAGTGAAAGAAGAGATATATACGTATCTCAACAAAAATATATGGTCTTATAGCAATATCTTCCGTTTTCTTTTCAATTTTTTGAGTTTATAGCACACATTCAGAGCTAATCCCATTGATTAGCAGTCCAGGTTAGAGGCCCACTAACACCTGAACATGAACATGACAGGACACTGTTGCCTGCTGCTGGCCAGCAAGAGAAGGAACAGCCAGGAGTGGGAAGGGTTGCTTCCACACTTGCTCTCTTAACCAGCCAGATAGCTTAAAAAATGAGAATACTGCATTTATGGGTTTGTAGCTAAATTGCATTTCTCTCTTCCATTAATTTTGTGTTCTAACTTAAGTAGTTACAGCAACTCTTCGAAAGAAAGAGGCAAAGCTTACACAGACTTAAGCAAGCAGAGAGAAAATTCAGGAGTCTCTTTCTAGAAATGCTCCAAGGGCACATCAGTGCTCTGCACTTCCATCTCTTGAAGAAAAAGCAGCTTCAGAAAGTAAGTTATGTCAATTACACAAAAATTAGGTCTTGTACCTTACCTGTATTAGTCACCTTGTAATCAGTTCAGAAGCCCTCTGAGGTATAGCAGTTTCTGCAAATAAGAACTAATGAACTTGGCCAAAGAAGCTGTAACTTGAGGGGTGGGAGCAGAGTGAAATATTTCAAAGCTGATGAGGAGTTTGGATCCAGTGGAAGGGAGATGCCTGCTTTTGTAATGAGTCCAGGTACTCATTACCAGTCCAGGTAACATGAGCTGTTATAATTCACTTACATTTAAAAGCCTGAAGAGACAGCCTCTAGAGCCAGTGAGGAGCTGGCTTTGCCACAGCTAGATGCTGAAGGAAGCAAAAGCATGAAGGACAGATTTAAGTTGTGGTACGTCTTTGAAGTTCTTGGGCCATTTGGCATTAGAGGGATCTACAGACAAAAGGAGAAATAATGGTTTAAGGAGTGTGTGACAGTCAAGTTCATATAGCTCCTGGCTTTGCAAGTTCTCACAGAATTAAGCACATTCACATGCATTAAAGGGTGGGTGTACAAACAGACCATACCTCTGGCTGCATTAACACCGTGCTGATTTGTACTGATAATATTCATGGGCAGCCCTTTTCTCCTGCCTCTTTCATGCAGACACTCCAATATACTGAACTGAATTAAGCAGCTCATGGGTAGATGTTTCCAACAGTATCTGAGGCTTTGCCTTCCAAAACCTCATTCACTATGCTGTGAATTCAGAAGTTCAGGACCACCTTGCAAAGGCTGAGTGCTCTCCCTCACAAGGAATTTGTGATCAATGGGCACAAAGACAGGAGCTGATGTGGTGATGAGAAAGTTAAAGGTAACTGACGTCTTCCCAACATTGGAAACATTCCAGGTAAGAACAAGGTCAGCAGTCCTCAGGCAGTGGACACAGCCTAAAACCATAGCCCGATACTTTTTGTGGCTTTTTGTCTGCCCGATGCAGAGAGAGGGGTAGGCTGTGCCCAGAGGGCTGAGCAGCTGCACACACCGCTCTGAGCCTCTGCAGCTTTTAGGCTGACATCATGCAACTGCAGCTTTTCAGTATGGAAACAGGATGACTCCCGATGGTTACTCACGTCCAAGTCAACGCAAGGAAAAGAAAAAACCGTGCTCTATTCTAGTTGTCCCTGTCCAAATGGGGAGCGTGGGTGTGAATTCATGACTGAAAACCTGGCGCTGAAGAACAGTCCATCAGGACTCCCTGCACACCAACTAGAGCAGCTAGCACAGAGTGGAGATGAGGCAGGGCAGGGCTGCAGGGGGAATTTACTCCTCTGGAGCAGAAAGGAAAGGCACAGCTCAGAGGTTTCCCAAAACAGTGCAGCAGGCATTCTGCTCTACCTCTGCTCCCTCCTCACACACAGCACAGCACACAGGCTTCCCCAGCCCTCCCCTCCCAGACACAAACCAGCTTTTTGCTGTTGCAAAGAGAAAGAGGGAAGCAAACTAAGAAGAAATGCACTCAGCCGAGCGTTATCTGGCAATGCTGAGTGAGAGAACAAGTATGAAGCATCCACTGCAATCCCACTGTGCAATAACTGACTGACAAGCCCCTGGAAGCTCTATAAAGTGTCCTTTCATTCTTGCCTGCCCTCAGATGGGCAGGTGCAGGCAGTAAGGCAGGAGTGTAGAAAGAAACTCTTAGCCCTGCAGACAGTATAGTCTCCAGAGCTGATATTATGGTCAAACAGCACAAGCCATAAGCCAGCCCTTCCCTGTCTGTCATCGTTCCTGCCTTATTGTCCTGGGCTTTGCTTTGTTCGCTGGAAGCAGGCATGCTCCAGTTCTCAGGCACATGCCAGCAAAGGCGCTGGCGTGCTGCCCACCCTAAGTACCGTGTAGGCAGGATGGCGCCTCCGATATTTAAAACAATATTTAATGTTTTACATCACTGCGGGCCTGTAGATTATTTTCTAAATCCATGAAGCAACAGTGGATCAGCATGTGGTGTGTTAATGCTGCACAAGGAAATAATGCATGAGGGGGAGAGATTAGGAGGGAGCACTTGAAATTACAGTTGGCATTAGCTATAGGATAACACATAGTATGGGATGACCTGGTTATCCCAGGCTCCACAGTGCATTTAACAGTTGACCCCAAGAAAGGAACATACGTAAGAAAAGCCTGCCCTAGAAGCAGACAGTTTCACTTTTCTAGTTCTACCTACCCAAACCTTTCAGGAAAAGCTTCTTCAGGAACTGCTTAGGGAATAGGAATGCTAAATATCATTGTTTTCAGAACAGAGGACACAGGTCTAAAGCAAAAATCTCAAATACAAGACTTGTTCTCATGTACAAGGAGAAAATCAACATGCTGGATGGGGAATGACACACTCTGGTTGATGACATGCCACAGACCTCAGCATCAATGGATCATTCTTTCTGCCACTAGTGTTAGAAGTCACCTTAATGACCTCAGCAAACACCGTAGCATTGAAGTGATTAAGATAGTGGTATAAAATGTAAGAGTTCAAGAATTATAAAGAAAATTATAAAGGAAATATTTTACATTTGTTAATAAGGAAAAAGTTGGCTCAAAGCAAATGGGGATATGTTGATGCTGTTTGGCCAGCTATATTTTCTTGTTCAGTGATCAACATTGTTATGAAATTAATTTTGCAGGATTAGTGGTAAGTCCTTTTTCGTTGCCTTGTATTTTTGCTCAGGAGGCGACAGCAAGGATCGTAACTTCACTTCCAGAACAGAAGCCTAACAATATGAGAAGAATTTGTCCAAGATGAACGGCGAGGTTCACTGACCTCAAAGTCAGGGGACACTTAAGGCTCAAATAAATACTGCATTTCAAAAAGTCACCATTTGCACACCACCTCTTTAGTAGGCACTGAGAGCTGAGACTATCCCACAAAGGTGAGGAGCTGACCTCAAAAAAGGGGCTAACCTAAAAAGAGGGCTTAGCCTCTTTGGCACAAAAGCAACCACCTCCAAAATCCAAATGCCTTGGTTCCACTCACATCCTAATACCAAGCACAAGCTATTCTTGCTACAGTGACTATCCCTTATCCATAGAGTCACTTCGAGAAGTCACTGAGGATTTAGCACTGGCTTTAGGGTTGCAGTCACTGGCCAGAAGTGACCAAGCGCACCATGGACACGAGATCCAGCAGGGAGTAACATCCAGTCCTTCCCTTGAAGGTGGCACTGGCAGCAGAGCAGCTTATCTCTCTACCAAAAATCTTGGCTTCAAAGAAAGTGTAAGTAACTTAAGAGCATTTAGTTACTTACCTGCACTGATCCTAAACTCAAGTAGTGTTGGGCCAGGTTTGACTAGGAGAGCCTTCCCAGTTTATTTGGGGGTGTCCATCCTGCCCCAACCCCATTATTCCTTTTCAGTGTAAGAAAACAAGTTACACATGCATGGGAACTCACATACTGGTCACTATGCTCATTCTTAGCAGGTTTTCCACTTCATATCCTTAATCTGAAGATCAGAACTATTTTTGGATGCAGAAAGTTGAATTCAGATCCTCCTTCTCCTTTGCCAGGCTCACAGGAGAGCGTAACAGCTTTGTGACATGAATGCTAACCCTGCTGGACATATGTAAAGAGGTAGGGATGCCCAGACTCCCACCCTCTTGGAGCTGCACGTGACTTCTGAATTTTACTTTGTTAATTAAAAAGCCAGAAATCCCCAAACAAACAAAAACAAACAAACAAGACCCCAGATTTCTGGCTGTTACTTAGGGGGAAAAAAAAGAAATTAAAAATACCTGGAATTGAAGCAGTGGTCTTGGAACACATTAATGCTTTCTTCATTCTCAAAAAAGTTTTCTCGTCCCAAATGACTTTTCCTTGCCTGTACAACCATCAAACTGAAGAAAAATAATCAATTATTCGCACACCTCTGGTTTTCAGCAGAAGTATGCTCAAGGGAATTGTCCCCACATACACTACCCACCACTTTTCCTCTTGGAAGAGGACTGAGTACTGCAGTCACCTTCTCTGCTTATGTACATAGTGTAGCAAAACACATTTCTGAGATTACCTGTGTCCTCCTAAGTGTCATTACCTCACATGCAGTGCAACTGGTTTTGTTTTTATACTGAACTATTCTATTTTACTTCATGGCATTTTCCTGTTATTTCTCTTTGGGACTCCAAATGTTTGCTAGATACAAAAATGCATCTAAAAGTTGTGCTCCAGAGACATACACCTCCCCTATGACTCCAAGATTATTTCCTCTAAAATCTGATAGGGAGATGTGGACTATTTTGTAGTCTGATCCATTTCAACTGTTCTAGCAAGGTAGGTAATCCTATACTGTCCCAGTTTTATAAGAATCCAGGCAATTTGAATTAATAGCATAAAAGTATAGCACTTGCCATAAACATGGAACAGTTGCTTTATTGCACTTGTCAAATGCATTCCTCTCTTTGGTCACAGTTATGGTCGAAGAATTTAACAAAAAATTAACAAGCCATTCACAATAAAAAGGAACTCAAAAAAAGTCAAAGCTGGAGAAAGCATCACATACCCTACATATTTGAACTCTTATGGTTTTTCCAGCCTGGTTCTCGCTCTTAGTTCCACAAGTTTCTTGTAAGCACCATCTCTTGTTCATTACAAATTCAAGTGGAAAGGACAGCAGAGAGGTGTCAACTCTGAGAAAAGGGAGCGGATGCTGCACACAGGATAAAGATCTGCCCTATTTCTGAAACAGGAACAGAAGCAGTAGCCATGAACAGAAAGGCAGACAGCACTGCCCAGGTCATTAACCTAGATGGCTCATCCTGTGCACAGCCATCTGCCCACAGCTTATCCTACATCCCAGGTATCCGAGGGGAACCCGCAGGCTGCCGTGCCCACACACAGCACGGCCAGAGCAGACAAATCCCGCAGCACTGCTGGCCACACACCCTCACCCTGCTGCCAAGTCTCACCACCGAGCAAACGCTTTAAAAAAGTCTAAAACCTTCCATTTTATAGCAGCATTCAAAGAACAACAGTTAACAGAAAGAAATCGCTAACATGATAGTTGGAAAACAAACCCCTTTATTTTTAAAGGGCTACGAGCAATCTGAGAAATTCAAGTGTCTGCTATGGTAGAACAGCTTGACAGACCCACTGTAAAACAAACAATTTACCATTTTGATGTGGCATGGTGGCAGTAGGAAGCATAATTTTATCTGCTTTTACTGCAGTGACCCCTGACCCTTTGCATCATAATTTGAGAAGCAGCTGTGTACTTAGAGCCCCAACACCCTGCTCGTTCCTGTCTGCCGGGCACGGCGAGTGTCACTCCCGTGTCACTCCCGGTGATTAGCACAGCCACCGAGGAGGCTGCCACGGGGAAGACCTGGTGCCCCCTGCCCGAGACAGGTGCACACCCCTGTCACATCCCACACATGTGTCCTTTGGGCTTGTTACCACTGCTGTCATCAAAGCAGACTATCCTCCGCAAGTGCAACATCACACAAGAGAGTCCCGGCAGCTGGAATTCAACATCTTAGTGGTGACTGTCAAAGGCTGATTTTCTTCCAGAAGTGTAGTAGGAACAGTTTAAAGATCAGGAGGTGGGGTCAGAGCAAAAGGTGCCGGAGGAATCTTTGTTTTGTCCTCAACAGAAAAATAAAATGTCCTCTTAAACAAAACTAATTTGAAGTCAGCAGTAGGGTTTCCTTTGAATTCTGCCACAGGTCTAGTAAAGAATTATTCTTTGTATGCAAAGTCATAGCAACACTGCAGGAAGGTTTTGCTGAAAATGAAAAGTTTAAGAACAAAAGTGTCAAATATTCACCAGTCATGGGTGTATTTCAGTAATCTGCAGGCCCAGGGGTCTATATGAAGTCCTGAACACTGCAGTTACTTGAGAAAGGGAACCTCCATCACATTAGCATTTTGGCCCCAATCCAAGAAAGCACTTAAGCATGTGCTTAACTTTAAGCACATGAGTGCTCCCACCCACATAAAAGGGCCACTTACTCACTGAAAATTAAGCATCTGCAGAAATACTTTCCTGTATCAGCTTCTTTGCTGAGTATCTTACAGGATTACACCCTATCAAGTGACTCCCTGGAAAAAGAAAAAAACCACCACCACCTAAACAGAAGTTGACTTCAGGCAGGGTTGCCGATTGCCAGGGGCTGCCTGAGCACATGTGGCACTTGGCTTTGGAGCCCCACGTCCTGCCCAGCTCTCACAACAGCTGCACAGCAGCCAGGAGCCTCTCCCGAGGCCAGCGCGTGTTCAGAGCTGCTGCCTCAGCCTTTGCCCTCTGGTTCTAAAAAAAGTCATGTAGAAGCTATTCCCCCTGACCAAAAGCTTGCCTGCTTCTCTAAAGGCTGGGATGTAAAAGCACAGACCTGCCACAAGGCACTGCACTACCTACATCAGGTAAGAGCTGCTGCCAGTTAACACCAACAAGGTGTTAGGATGAAAACAGTGATCTACTACAGGCTGGTTGCTTTGGATCAAGCCCTAAAAACCTTAAATTATATCTAAAAGGAGGCAGTAAGGGGGTAAGAGAGGCTCAGGAATTAAGGTGTATGTGGTAGAGGGTAAGGCAGTAGAAACCAATTCTAAGCAGGCAGTGGAAAAAGATTGTGTCGTGTCTCCCACATGCATTTTTGGAAGGTCATCACAATCACAAATGCTAACTATAGTTCAGGCTCCCACAGCAGAGTTGATCCTCATCAATCATCTTCATCAGTTACAAATGACTCACAGGGATAGATTAGATATTCCATAAGAAAAGTCCATGCCCAAACACGCTGAAGCCCTTACGGGATGTGAGTACTTACACCTCTCTCTTGCATGCTGGATCTCCCTCCTTGGGAAAGCAACATGGGCGCTGAAGGCCCAACCCCTTCACTAGGAGCAACTTGGGAACTGCAGGCTCAGTTTGTGTTTCACAAAAACCTCTTGCCTTAACGCTACAAATTAACCTATAGGTTATCATGACTATTAAAGCGTGTGGAACTGAACCCATCCCGAGGTCAGAGCATAAACAGCACTCAGCCCACTTTAAGGAAAAGCAAATGTTCCTAATTCTGCGCCAAGACGTGCAACAGGCTGCCCCTGAGCAGAGAATTTGAGTCATTTGTACAATCTGGCCACCCACCACGCAGGTTTCCTACCTGCTGCTGCACACCAAGGCACACCCTGGTGCAGGATCCAGCACAGGCACCTGTCAGCCCCGTGATTTGTGACCCATCTGACACGGAGATGCTCTTTGCAGCCCGGTGTCACTTTTGGCTGTGTGTGTTCCAGCTGCTGTGGTGGAGAGCACTTTCCTTACCAATTCAGATCAAAGGCTGTACCGACACAAACACATGAGTTTTACAAGTCACTCAGCTGTGTACTGTAACAAAGGTGTGCCTGGGACGCTCCTTAACATCTCTGTTACCATGCCCAAAATTGGCATCAGTTTGAGTGAGGATTAAGATCTGGGAGATAAGAACTACTAACCACAATCTTTGTGGGTGACTTTAAACAAGGCTTAGTAAGTGGTTTTGAATGCACACACGGGGCCGAGCCATAGTTCTTACTCAGCTTTCTATAGTGGACTGAATGCAAACGAGACTTTTTTTGCTACCTCGTCAGATACACAGACTACTGGCTACTGGTGCATGAGGCATGGGATAAAGACCAGGCTGAAGTAAATACAACACAAGCCAAAGTATCGTGCATCATTATTTTCTTGTGGCTCCTAGCTTCCAAATTCTCCAGCAAATATGACAACCATTTCCACATCTGACTATTTCATTTTGAAAGAAATGTTAGCTAGACTTAACTATTTTCTTTCCACATGTATCTGGTAGATATATTTATCATCAAGAGATTCTTCTCCTCCTCTTCCCCCCACTTAACAGCTCTTGACTTTGTGTGGCCCCTCCATACCAGCATATTGTTTGCGCTTTTTGCAAGACCCTACTTTAAAGTATGACATGTTTATGTAAGAGGCATTGATGGCTAACACAGGCTTCAGCTCAGTAGGGCATTTGGGATGGTGTCAGCGAGGAATGCTCTCCCCTGATTTATGAGCATGTTATAGTTATTCAGGTGGAGTGGCAGGACCTGGCAGTAAGCACCAGCAATACAGATCAAATGTGTTTTAAGTTCATAGATCAGGCTGAGGTGCTGCCCATCACCACAGGGTTGTGGCAGGGGAAACTAAGCCCTCTGTTTTTAAAAAGAAAGCAAGGAGCTGCCCTCAACCTTAAGCCTTACTAACCAAAATCTTACACTGTTCTTACAAGCCCTGATCTGTAATTTGATGATGGCATATATGCAGATTCAGAGACAGATGCTTATGGCAGCCTGCAAGTCTGACTTACTACACCATTCTTTTGGCTAGACGAGTCTGATTCACTCGGCTGTTTCCAGATACTTAAGTACTTGAGCAAAGTTCTTCAACCCTCTTCCTTTTAATACCCGTTATATTATAAGAGGTACAGGTTGAAGAGATGTTCTTTTGAGGCACGTGACTGAAGTGCTCATATTTATAAGCCCACTCACTCTACACTGTGCCCCCTAAAAAAACCTGGCTTTGGAGCATCACATGGTTCTCCAGCAGCCAAACCCCATCCCTGGTGTTTGCTGGCATCTTTCTACACAAGGTGCTTATTTAACATCTTCAGCTCTCAATGAAATCAGTTCCCCTCATTTCCTTCACGGCTTGAATAGCTTTGCAGTTTGCTCACATCTGCAGTTTGCACCTTCAATTAAGACATTCAACTTCATTTTTCCCTTATGCTATTACACCTTCCTCTGGCATTATCAATTTGGCAAAACAACTGTGTAAATCTATTCATATACAAAAGCCTATGCTGAATCAGTCTATCTCCCATGAAGTAACAGGAGTGCAAGTCCTTCAGTTTTGTAGGGAGGAGGGGAAGAAAGGCAGAAAAACAAGTTCTCCTCAGCATTTCTCAAACACTAAAGAAATTTGAAAGGCTGAGAGAATTGGGGCTGTTCAGCCTGGGGAAGAGAAGGCTCTGAGGAGACTTTATAGGGACTTTGCATCAGGCCATGTGATGGCATGGGAGGAATGATTTTAAAAGGAAAGGAAGTAGGTTTAGATTAAATATTAAGAAAATCTTTACTGTGAGAGTGATGTCACTGGTACAGGTTGCCCAGAAAAGCATGGATGGCCCATCCATGGAAGTGTTTAAGGGCAGGTTGGATGGGGCTCTAAGCAATGCTGGTCTAGTGGAAGGTGTTCCTGCTCATGGCAAAGAGGTTGGAATGAAATGATCTTTAAGGTCCTTCCAACCCAGGCCATTCTGCAATTCTAAAACTCCTGCTGTTGCTTGAGTGAAGCCATGTAGGATACTACTTCTTTCTAGGAGAAAGGTATGTACTTTACCTATAAAAGTGCATTTAGTAGTTAAGTGAACCTTTTGCTGCTGCCCTCACAATGCCAGTGAAGGTAACTTGGCACACGTGATTTCAAGTTAGGGAGTTACTTTTCTCTACAGTGAGCATACAAGTGGTATAACACATCACAAGGAAGTCTTTGATAGATTCTGCTGTCTTGACCAACTCAAAAGTCCTGTTCTTTTTCCATGAAGGAAGAATACACACACATTAGGGTCAATAAACAGACCTAAAATCCAGCTTAAAAAGCCCCCAAAACACAGCCAGAAATAGCTTGATGTACATTTCTGTACATAGCAGTCACACACGCTGATAGCCAGCCCATGGCACATTGAACCATTCCACCCATGTTTCCAAACAAACAGTTCATGTTTGGAAACAAATGCAGGATGATTAACTTCCAGACAGACATCACTCTGGCAACTATAGGGAAATGCCAACATAGTCAAAACCTGAAAGAAGTGAAGTATTTTAAACAGACTCATAATGCAAGACCCAGGAGAAGACCCAAATCTCAGTGCATTGGAACCTACCTGACTGCTCTTCTGCAACGTCTTCATCTGCTGGAGATCAGGTTTTGGAAATTATTTTTAACTTCCTTTTCACTCGCTACAAATCCAGAATAGTAAGTCAAGCTTCAAGAGTCAGTTACATTATAGGCGTAAGAGGCACCCGTTACCATATTTCCTTATACACAAAGAAACCCAAACCCACAACCCTCCAGAATAACCCCCACCCCAGCCATACTGCCATTTTATCCTTCAGAAACGACCTTGTATTGACTGTTTATTGCTTTAAGATAAAAGCACCTTTCAGAGGCTCATTGCTGATCTGTTAACTCTTAATTAAAGACAAATTCTTCTCTTTCCTCACCCCCAAAAGAAAAATGTCAAGAGGCAAAGCCTAGAAATACACTGGATTGCAGGAGCTATCCTGCACTGATTGGGATGAGTGGAAGCTTCCCTAGCTTCATTCTGTTTTGTTTGATTTGCTCCAATTTGAAATGCAATTGAAAAGTCAAGCTTGAGTCCCAGCCATTATAAATTCTTCTAAATAGTATCTACCAACAAAATGAAAGAGTAATCAAAGATTAGAAGTTAATGAGTAAGGGTCTATTTCCTTGAAGAAATACAGAATTCCAATGTTACTTTCAATTCGAAGTTCTTCAAAAATAGTCAAGAGTGTTTGGTTACACTATTTTTTCCATGCAATTTTTTTGTAATAATTATAGAAGTCTGAGCTACTGGAAAGAATAACATGAACCGTTTTAGGTAGCTAAGGAGAAGGAAAAAAAAGAAAAAATATTAAAGAAAATCCTTAAAACTAGACAACCAGACAATTTAACTGCAGTTCTGATGACACTGAATACTGTGCAGAGGGGCATAACTGCTTCCCTTGACCTGCTGCTCCTGCTGCTCACGCTTTGCACTGAAGGAAACTGACTGCAAGCTATTTGTAGGGGCAAATCTATTTGTAAAAGTGACCAGAGAAAATAAAGTCTGTACAAATCATTGTGTTTGAATATTAGGCTGCATAATTGGGGACTACATGTACAATATTGCATGGATGTTTCCATTTATTTCTAATAACTAATGGGTGTGCAAAATTAATGGGTTTTAACATTACATAGTGTCCCCAAACCTGAGGTTCATGCAATCAAACACACATTTTCCCTTTTAGAAAACATAAGTAGTGATATACTAGTTTTTAATTAGCATGAAAGAGAATAAAATAGTATGTGTGGCATATCAGATAGCAGTCATCACCAAAATGTCCTTGGGCCATCAGGCATTTCTTGGCTAAACATTCTCAGTGAATTACTCAGGTTACATTGCACCAGCATTTAAAGAGACCTAGAAGTTGAACGATTTGGAGAGGCTTGGTGAGCCAGTTACTCCCACAGCACTCACAACTCATCTCCACATGTTCTGCTCCCATTCACCAGTGAGTGATTGTGTGGTACATGGCCAGGCCACGCAAGACTGGCTGGCAATCCCATTTTGGGCCCAGGCTGTGGGAAAGGAAATCAAAGTTTCCTTCTTTGACCTACTGAAATGCTTTTAGCTCCTTTCGAATTTGTCATAACAACAATACACTTAAGGAATAATCTAATGCAGGCTTAAACCTCTGTTCAGTACAGACTGCTAAAAATGCCTTTCTCAATTTGATATGCTACACTGACATACTGCACTTTTCTGTATCTGTTTCATTCCCTCATGGTGGATGAAATTCAAAGGTATTACACGAAGTAATAGCCAGCCCCAAGTGAGGCAGCTAAACCCACAAATCTAGATGTACAATGAATATGATGTAGTCAAAGCTAATTAATTGTTCCATATCCATCATCATTCTGCCATTACCAAGTTCCCTTCCCTTCCCCTCAAGGGCTTTTCTCCTTCAGTCTATAGCATTTCTGACTCCTTTCCACTGATGTACAAAGCTCTGAGTTCTCTTTACATGAACTTAGGTTTCTTCCGCAGCCGTACTGGCATCGTTTCCATGCATGTTTGCCTGAATCTCTTGCTGTTTTCTTCCAAAGGATGTGCATCGTGAATTTAGTCCTGGAGATCTGAATTGAACAGAAGTCCTCAGTACCTCCTGGACGTGGCTCTGCAGGTGTCTGCTGCTCCTGCTTCACTCTCCAAGCCCAGTTTTGAGCAAGGCACTGCAACTGCCTTCTCTCAGTGTCTCCTCTCCTCCTGTTTCAGTGGAGGGAGCAGATTTGAGCCTTCCTTAGGGCCCTCTCCCTCCCGAGCAGAGGCCCAGGCACACCCGCAGAGGCACCACACTAATGGCAGCTGGCACTGTCTGTCTCCCAGCAGCAGGGCATTAATAACCATTAACAAAATGCTATACAGTTCCAACATGATGTCAGTGGTATTAACCTCTGTCATTCCTGTATCAGCACTCGTGTATGACTGGTTTTCCTTTTTTTTCCTTTAAAATTTACCTCTGAAATACTCCATAGCAGTAAAACCAACAGTGCCTACTTAGAATAGCTCTTATTTTCCAGTTTTGAAAATGAACTCTCAGTTGTCAGTACTATGTTAAACAACAGCTGAACTTCTCTCATTCATATTTTTTTACCAAGCTTTACAAAAATTAACCAAAGCAAAGCCTTCAAGGCCTGCAGACTTGTGAGTATTTTTGAGAGGTATTGAGGATTTGCCACCTATTAGAGAAAATAAGTGGGAGAGATTTGGGAGTTTTATGGAATGAATTGTTTATGAGCAGATTACTCAGAACTGCTGTAATACAGCAAATCTGCTATTGCTTCCAGGAGTAGGAAATGTGAGTATCTTCTCTCAGTTCAAACTAGTAACCAGAGCAGAAACAAATCCTTTTAAATGGTATGTTCATAAAACCTCTTACAACCTTACGGTATCTAGGTATGCACTGCTTCTCAGCTCAAAACAAAATAAATGCCAACACTATAAACAGATGAGATAAAGTCTGCAGGAAGAGAGAGTTGGTATCATTTATTGCAGTAATAATGACAACTGGAACAAGATACAGTTTTCCATGTATTCAGCCACACTTATATTCTTAGATCACTAACAAGAACACCCCTGTTGAATTTCCCTGTGATGATTCTGGTTCAATATGCCTTAAGATGATTTGAAAGACTGATGGATTTTCAAAACTTTCCTTTTCGTTTTACAGATTAAGAAGGGCATATTTCCATCGCTCATATACTTTGCTATTTACTGGCAGACTCCAAGAGACGAGAATGCCTACTCCAACCTCAGCTTAAGTGCAGTTACAACTCCCTATCTCCACCAATGCTTTAAAATGTCCACTTTATCACAGTGAAATCTTCAGTTCTAGGAAATGGGACGGGGCCCCCAGACAAATGTTTGCATGGCAAACTAGTCCTGCCCATCTCCATGTCTACGCTCATGCCTAAAAGCTATTAATAGGTATAGGGAGTGGATGTGCAAGACCAGACTGGGAACGCTTTGTACTTCCATGGACTGTATCAGTCACACAAGGCGGTTGTTTCTCCAGCTTGGGTTCAATGTGTGGATTTTGATTTTTTTTTCCTGTAAGTTTTGGTTTTGTTGGTTTTCTGTTTTCAGGTTTTTATTTGGTGTTGGTTCTAAAAAAAAAAAAAAAAAGATAAATAAAGTCTTTACCTCTCAAAAAACCCCAAAAGTTCGTGTGATGTAGAGCTTCAATTGAAAATTAAAAAAGGTTATGGAAGATTTGCCACTTTTGGTTCCTGTGTGTAGAGCAGCTTGTCCCAGGGGAATAAAGGCAAGGATAAAGCCATCTTCTTCATGAATGACATGGCAACAAGGGATACTGCCACCAAAAGCAAAGCCTGCTCCAAGGCAGCTCAGTACAAACCATAACAAGGAACATTTCAGGATGAGGGAGCTGAGAGCACAGCACAGGCACTGCTGTCGTGTGGAAGCAGGTGACAGGAGGGAAGGGATGTAGTGTTTGCAGTCCTCCAGCCCTGCTGCAGACCTCCTGAGGAAGTGCGTGCTTCAGGTTAAATCAGGTCTTAGAGACACCCTCGAGCAGGCAGTGAACCAGACAAGCAGCACCTCGGTGAGAGGCAAATCCGTATCCCTGTGGAAATGGCAGAAGGCTGATTAATTTAATTACATGCCCTTCCTTAGAAAAGATAGTAAGAGACAGTGAGGAGCAAAATTTGTACAAATATACCAATTTCTCCTTCCTTCTTCTGCAGAGGAAAGGAGGAGCAGATTCCATATGCCCACCCCTCCCCTGATCACCACATTTAGCAGAAGAGGGGAGAAGGAGAATTTCTGCAGAGCCTGTGCCTTTGAGGCAGCAGCAGGGCAAGAGTTCAGTTTTACGACTCTTGGCCCCAACACAATTTACCATTTACAAACTAATCCTCCTCTGCTGGAGAGCACAAGGCCTGCTAAAGCTCTCATGTCCACTTCTCTGATTCTCCATTGTCCACAGTGACAGGGAGAAGCCGAAGACCTAATCGGTGTGTAATTCAATCACTGTCCAGGCTGTGTCACAGCACAATGTTCTGCTTGTAGTGCCACGGGCTGATGCAGCCAGCTACTTTTATGCCCCACAGCAGGTGTGAAGAATGTCACTCGCTCTGACTGTGTGCTGCCCCTCTCTCCAGGTCCATTCCTGACACTACAATCACTCACCACTTAAAGGCTGTTTCTTCTACTGGCAGCAAGCTAATTATTGGCTCTCAGGTGGAAAGGCACTCTCAGTGCCCCTGAACTGGGAATTCCTGCACAGCATAGCATGGGCATTGTAGAAAGTAAACCTCTTTGCTCTCTGGATCCCTTAAACGTGGAGGCTGCTAACAAGCTCTTTATTTCCTTAGTCTTAATCCAGCAGTTAGTAAATTATGATTTACCACCCAAACTGTTTTAGTCCATTGTTCCTCACCAGACAGGACACTGGACATTGCCACACATCCTTTAGGAATAGTTTAAATCCTTGGTACCTCATTACATTTTAATCAGTGAAAGACAGATGCTTCAAAAAATTTCTGGCCACATGTAGGTGGTTAAAAGCCTCTGGAATACCAAATTAAATGCACTGCCACACTTAAACACAGGGTCACTCTGAAAATGGCATTTGGTTTGGTATTTAGCAAGAATTTACTACTCCACCAAGATTTGAAAATCTGCACTTTCATTCATCTTGAGTGCAAGGAAGCTGAGGAAGAGGAGTGCAGAGGAAGGAGGCAGGGCAGAAGCTGCCACTTGATCAGTGGGTGTGGGTATCACCCAGCTATGCTATCAGGCAGATAAGGAGACAGCACAGAACTACTGCTGGTACACCTACGGGAGCATGGCAGAGGATGTCTCCCCTGGCACAGAGCTACATCTCACACTCATAACTTAACTTCGTAACAGTCGCGTGTGGTGTTTCTTTCCAGCTGTGACAGTGACTTGTCCAAGGGATGTGAGAACAGAATGAGCACAGAAACACTCTACTTCTAACACATCTATTTCCTTAACAGCCCTGAGAATGTCATTCATGTAGAGCCTCTGGTGCTATTTTTCCAATTCCTTAATCTTGATAAAAAAGCAAACCAAATAGCAGGAATAGCTGATGGAAGAGTTACACTGGGACAGAAATTGTACAGGCCTGTACAGCCTCAGTTTTTCATCCAAAAGAATTAACAACTGAAGTCAGCTGCATAACCCGACCAACATAAGAAACAAATAAACCAAGAATTTCCCTGCCACCACACAGGTGATCTTAAATCAATACATTTGGCTGTCTAGACTATTTCTGTGCAATCCACTACAAGAATTATGGTTACCAATCTTACCTAATCCCGTAAAGGGATGAAATACTTTGTCACACTTGCAAATTCTGTGAAGGCAGTGAGCAGATGAAGAAAGACGATCCAGCTTCTTACCACTTGCTACAGAAAAGTTCATAATATTCATTATTCAAAATATGAATTGGACATCTGTATTTACAATGTTTAACAAGTCTTGCTTAGTGTCAAAGCCAAGCTGCCCATTTCACCCATACTCATCTACTGTCATCATCGACGGCTGATTTCCAAACATGGCCAGACACCAGTTTTCATGGCAGGGCCATGAGACATTCTTGCATCCTGAATCAGGATTCAGCAATGCCATGTGCCAAGTCTTAGAAGCATGCAGAGCATTTACAACTGAGCACCTGCGGAAATCCCATTTCCTGACAAAGAAAGGCCTCCAATATTCATGTTTTCTCCTGCTCTTAGGCTATGCTGTAATGAAATCTGGCCTGAATAATCCTTTTATAGCTGTACAACGAAGTATCTGTGCTTAGCATTTACCCCTCCTTAGGGAGCTTCAGTGGAAACATGGCTGAGCAATCAGCAAAGATACACAGAATGCAGTCTGGCTGATGGAATTGACAAAAACCACACACAGCACAGGGACACAAAGTGAGGCTACCAGAGAAACTGGAAGGACTTTGGTAACTTCAGTGAATAAAGGTAAGAGGACAGGACCCTGAGGAGACACATTAAATTCAGTGTTAATGCTGACAGTGACGTGTGCAGACACATCCAGAGAGTGCACGCTCCTGGAAAGGGAGGCCAGGAGCACTGTTGCTAACAGCATGGGAATAATCAGAGAGTGCAGGACTGCACAGGAACCCCTGCTGGGTCAGTGACAATAGCTGAAGGGGAGTAAGTTGAAGAGATGCTGAAGGGGACTTGGAAGGAGCTGTTTGTGATGCCACTGATGGAAATGACTTCCAACAGCTTATCCTGTGAGACTCCCTGCTCTTCAAGGCACCTCCCACTACTACCTCTTGCTGCAGGTCTGGGTTGCCCTTACTCTAAGCTGCCTTCATCCCTTTGAAGGCTGTGATTCCCTTACTCCACAAAACCTGCATCTTTGTCCTGTCCCTTTCACTCTAGCCCTGGGTTGCTGTTCCTTTATCTCTGACACAAGCTATCTGTGCCCCCTCCTCAGCCTCTGACCTTAAACTCCCAGCCATCACATCTCCATATATCCCCAGGTCATCCCCTCTTCCTCCATTTCCCTGGCACTGTTCCCTGTAGCTGCTTCATACCCCAGATTATCTCTGCTTTTGTTTTCCTCCCTCTAGCAGTGTGTGAAGCCATCACATGTAGCAGGCCATTAGCCTGTGCTCTGTTCTATGCCCGCTCTCACTTTTGCCAGGCCACTCACTGGAGCTTTAAACCAGTGACTACAACCAGCCCTGCTGGTCTTTAGTGGTCCTTCAGCCTCTTTTTAGGAACCATAACCATCATGGTACTGAGCAGGCTGAGTGGACGCAGAGTGACAGCCACTGTTCCTGATTTCCACGCGAAAACACTAGAAAAACTTTTGTCTGCTGGGTATAAAAACCAGGTCTCCTTGGCACACTTCCCTTTTCCTTCCTTCCTGCTGATCAGTCGTTCCTCTGGGTACTCCAGGGGACCTCCCCCCTCCTCTTGGCCATGACAGCGTACATTCAAACAGCTGCTCGGGCTGGATGAAGCACCTGCTCTGGGCAACAGCAGCTGGAGTTCATTTTGGGTCCAAAGGGCCGAGGCCCAGCAGGCTGACCGCATGTGCACTAATCCAGTATCATCACCAACTCCACCAACAACAGGTGTCCTTTGAAGAGGGAGGGAAAAACTATTTGGGGAGGAATCAGAGCTTTATAAAGGACATTATGGGCCAAGTCTTCAGCTGGTACATGCTCAGTTAAAGCATGTACCCTCTTGAAGTTATATGAGTAATGCTCACATACACAACCAAAAGATTTGGCCCACTCTCAGTGCTGCTTCTTTTCTGTTTTTAGTTTTCCTATGGATTTTTCACCTCCTCTCATTGCTCTGCATTGATCTTCCATCAATAAAGAAAAAGAAACTTCCCTGTCTCTTGCTTCACACCAGACAGCTGAAAGTCACAAGCTACACATCCCAGATTTCATCATCCTCCTGTGCACAGGAAACAATCTTACCGTGCTCGAGTCCTGCGGTCCGGATCATGAGCATGCAGCAACAGGAAGAAGGGCAACCCCGTTCTGGAACAAATCAAACCAAACCCTGTCAAGGTCCATTAAGAGAAGTCTTTCAGCACAGGCATCCTAAGAATTGCCACGCACTTGCTCAAGCCAGCGGTCCCTGTAGGCCAGAGCATCATTTCAATGTATGACCCCTACAAATGGCACAGGAAGAGCAAAAAAAAAGTCCCGTCAGAAACAACTACTGGCCAAATTGTCTCCAAGTAAAGTTTCATTCTCACCTCATTTTGCTGGAAATTTGTTTAGCATCCAATACATACAAATCTCTTTTTCAAATCCCTCTTGGTGCATTTCTGATAAACACCTGTATTAATGAAAGCCTCTATGTTTTCTTTTCTGAGTCCTGCCATTCTGAGCTCCAGAGGCCAGTTCTGTAAATCTGGTCTCACTCATGGCAGTTACTCTTGTGCTTCTTCCTAGAGAACCTGGAAGCTCTCTGGAGCCTGAGAACGGGAGCTGGATTCACAGAGATGGCACTGAAGAGCACGGCCAAAAGCACTCTGCTCACACAGCCTGAGTAAAAGCAGGATTTCCAAATTCCTGTTGATGCACTATCAGAGGAAAACATGACCTTGCTGCAAGTTGCTCATGACAACCAGCCTTCATAATTTTGTATTCCGAAATTTATTTTCCTGAACTATGCATCTTTTAATTCTTGACTTTCCAAGATTCAGATTTAAGTCACTTTTCCCTTGGGACCATGTCTCAGCTGGGTTATATTACAAAGAGAAGCAATGTGATGACAGACAGTTGGATGAGCAGAGCTGGCAGTGAGAACAGCACAGGCAGAAAAAAGTCTCCAATCCATAACAGTTCCTGACATCTCATCCACAAGAACAGACAAGTGTAACCTGTACTGCGTTGGCTTGACCAGTTAAGTAAGTCTCCAAGAATTTCCCTTGACGAACACCACAGTACAGGTTAGACAATTCCTTACCAAGGACAGGACAGACACTGAACCACACGGGAACCTCCAGTGCTGGAAATGTATTCTCAGCTGCTGCAGACTCACACATTCCCTTTGAGGCTTTAACCACAGTTTCAAAGTTGGAAAACACCAGAGCACGTACAAACATACGCAGAAGGCAACACTGCCCACTTGTGCAGCAATTTTGTCTACATGCACGCCCGAGGGAACCACTTTGCACCCTTATACTGAGCAGTAGAGATACCTCCACGTTCCTGCCCTTCCCAGCCAAAGCAATAAAACACTGTAACATCTGACAGCACAGAGCTCTCCCTATCCCTCTGAATCCTTGCTGCCGCTTGCTGCCACTGGGCACATTTCACGCAGGCCAGCTGCACAGGATTTATTCAACCAGTTTTGAAGTATCAAAGCTAACTTTTTTTTTTGTCTTTGCCCCAGGCAGGCACTTGGTATGCAGGATTTAAATCAGAGAACAAAATGTTCTGTGAAATTTGTAAGTACTCATCCCAGTAATTTCTAAATTCTAAAAAAAAAGATAGCAACTGGAGTGGTTTAAAAATCAAAAAGTAAAGTATTTCTTTGCTGCATCACTGTGGGTAATGCCACTGTGTCCTAAAGATCAGAATAATTTCCCAAGATTACCAATTAATGGTGCTGTCTGCTTTAAGCGATAGGAGCCAAACATACTCTGAGTTCTACCTTATAATTCCTGCGAAATCAGGAGAATGCTCAATTCAACAACTGCTCTGATTAAAGACACTGAAACTGAAAAAACAAACTGTTTGATCCTTGCAAACTGGCAGAGAAGAAGTTGCCTGGGACATACTGCTACAAACTTACTACAATCTAACATCTATCCTGGTAAGATTTCTAAAATGTATTTAAAACCATTAAAATGGAATTAGGCAGAAGATGATTGGGAAAGAGACACCCCAGGGAATCACAACACTTATACAATGAAGATGGTCTGAAAGAGGTGCTTTGACCAGAAAGCACCAATAAAGTGGCATTTGTGACTGGAACTAGAAGAGGAATTACTTCATTGGAATTTTGCACTGCCTTTAAGATCCATGATGTTTGAGTGAAACTATCCACTTCTGCTTTGTCTGATTCACCACTGCAGACTCCATCTTAATACAAATTTAAAGCAAACATTTAGCTGATGAATATTCACATTAAAATTTCAAAGAAAGAACATTTTCATATGTTTTCTCAGGCAGTTTCACTTAGGCTTTGAAAGGATTCTTTTAAAAAAATTGTGAAAAGGATTCATTCATTATTTTTTGTTGGCTACAAAAGCCAGAACGTTTAGAATCACTTCCTCTTCACCTGCAAACATTTCATATTACTCTTACCACAACTGTGGCTTTAATTTCCTCTCTCAAGCCAAGTAGCAAATGGCATCAGTCAAGAAGTACCTGTACTTCACAACCGGGTGCTCCTGCTACTAGCAGGGACTCTACAAACATTGATTATCAGTAGCCTACAGCAGCAAGACAATAAATGGTTTCTGGATCTTCATGCCCTGCCTACAGCTTACTTCTGCTCGCCCAGATATTCTGAGCATGTACAAAGTGCACTGCTCGTGCTTACCTCAAAGAGGGAGGTCTGATGTCCCCTCAAGGGCCACCCGGAGCACAGAGTGCACCTACTGAAGCTTACACTGCCTGGAAGGCATTACCTGGTCACTGATTTCAGATGGCACAGGCTGCACACACACACGAAAAGGCTCTGCCTTTTTCAATATGTCAAGTCTTATTTTCTCATTTGTTCAAGAGTAAGTACAGATTCTAACCACAGCTGTGGAAAGGAAGGTAGAATGGAAAGGCAAGCACACAAAGCATACAAATTATGACAGACTTTAGGCAGTTTGGCATTGCACAACTCCCTTATGCAACACATTGCCTGGGGCGAGCCTCATGTTTTCAGAAATTCCACAGAATCCCCTTAAATATGCTCCAGTGCTGAGGCCCAGTGGCTTCCACCTGCAGTTATTGACTGGACTTATGATATACCACAGATTACACGGATGATCCTTACGTTTTGCTGGCCTATGCTTTTTTTAAATGTGACCTGAAATAACAACTGCAAAATCTCAGAGGCAGATGAACCCAGCCACTTTACACAAACTTACTCCTAAGCACAGCCTCTTTAGAAAAATCAAAGGAGTAGTACCAGTCAGCAGCACTTAAAATGAATAATCTACTTAAAACTCAAGCATATGTATAACAGCAGAAACGAAGATGGAAGGGCCAATGTTGCTGGCCACGCTGGAGCTTACTTGGCCAGGCTGGAGCTTACTTAGCCAGGCTGCCAGTCCTCTGCAGCCACCAGGCTGGGGGCACAGGCTGCCCCTGGGTTCCAGCTCTCCCTGCTGCCTCTGTCCAATCCCAGCCATGCGCTACCCGCGTGCTGCCAGAGCCTGGGCTCCTACAGACACGGGTGAGCTGATAAGCTGAGTCAGGACATGTAATGATTCTGTAAATACATGGGAAAAAGACAACAGCAGAACAACTCAGTGTAGGTGATTTGTCAGCGTTTAAAACTGCAGAGAGTGGTAAGTGTTTAAGAGATAATAGTGACATACAGCTTCTAGACATGAGTTAAGTAGTGGCCACAGCTCAGTTTGACCTGCAGCCCCACACATGTAGGCAGTCACATAAACACAGCCATGTGCAGCTGGACTTGAGACGGTGTGGGAAAGCTGAAGGTGTCAAATGCAAACCAGGCTGGGGCAGGACAACAGTCACAGCATGAGTCTGTCGATGCATTGAGATGCACTTACATCTTCTAGGCTTGACTGCAGAGCTACACACTGATCCCAAACCTGCTGTTGGCACAGAGCTTTTCCTGCGGCCCAGAGGAGGGAGAGTGGAGCAGAGGGAGAGGATGAGTCTGCCTGATTACTGTGGGTGTGCAGGAGCAGGAAAGAGCCCACTGGGAGAGAGAGGAGAAGGGAGCGGGGCCTGAGGACCAGCATGAGGGTGAGGGCTGATGGTACACAGGCAGGATGTGCCCTGTACACCAAAGCCCCCGGGCAGCTCCTGGCTGAAGCAGCGGAGGCTGTCTGTCTCCAAACTCTGCTCCTGCAAGGGTCCCATGGTAGAAGCAAGCATTAATTACAGATAATCTAATTTAAACACGGCAGAGAAGAAAATAGCACAGATTAGAAAACCCTCCTATACGTGTTCTGTGACACAAGGTTAAAGATAAACTTTGCTTGTATTTCAGAAACTCTTACAAGCTTGTCTCCTATGTTAGCTTTAGACACGGCAGAGATATGCCTGTGGCCTCTGGGCACATTCTGTTTGAAGGACAGATCTCAATCAGTAAAGTTTCAAAGAATTCTATATATACCACAATGTTTTATGTTCTCCAGCATTCAGAAAGTTCCTTAAGGAAGAATTTCATTGCGAAAGAAGAGAGGCAATGAGCCAGCTTCTCAGTATCTGTGCCATGCAGACTTGTGCCAAGGAAGCCTATGGAAACAAACTGCCCAAGATAAAATTTACAACAGAAGTGAAAAGTGTTGCAACTTTATCAAGCTAGTGATGCAACACGGGAAAACTCAATGGAGGCAAAAAAGACATGGCTGTTTCCAGTGATGGGAACATCCTCAAACATCTCATCTGGCTTCAAACACTGTTGTAATGGATGTCTGGCAAACACAAAAATATAAGTGACAAGAAGATCATCTTTGGGACTCTAGAAAAGGAAAGCAAATGAAAACTAAGGCTTGGAGAATTTGACGTGAGTGCCAAAAAAGGCACTTAAAAATTACTTCCAAAATGAAAAGTTAATCCAAGTATTTTTCAAACAGGACTTCATTATGGTACTTCATTTTATTAAACTGAATATAGCAAAATATCTGCAGATCTGGCACAGTATAGTGATTTTCAGTACCTATATACCCAAAATACAGGCTTCTGTCTGCTCTGTTTGACAGCAATAAGACTGACTTCAAAGGGACTAGGCTTTATTTTTGAGAAATCCTCCTCTCGTATCACTAAAACATGCTGATTTCAGAGCACTATAGGAAACTGGACCTTTTCATTTGCTCAGTGACAAAGAGACAAAAAGCATTTTCCAGAATGTCTACCTTGCAGCATTGTCACAATCCTGATGTTTCCCCAGGGCCATCTCATGTTTTGCTGATGACCACTTTTACTGAAAGTCAGTTAAAAGAGGTTATTTTTCTATGCTTACTTAAGTAGTAACATCCCAAATTTCAGGCTTCTTTTTTAACTTTATGAGTCATACAGTGAAAAAAGGCAACAAAACAACTCAGAAGTCTTGCTGGCTATTTCTCCATGGATAAAGGAAGTAAAAAAGAGTGGGACTGGATAAAATAGTGAGATGAAGCACCTGTTGAGACTAGAAAAGCATAAGAAAAATGGGTTAAGGGACTTCAAGTCTAATAAAAGCAATCATGAATTCATGGGTGTTTGTATGAATCATTCCTTATTTCCTGCCAGAGAGCTCTGGTTTCACTTAATTACAAAACAAATGATGAATGAAGAAGGCAAATTCACAGGCATACATATCATACATTTATTTGTTTATTACTTTTTCCCCACACAGCCCTCTGTTTTCATCATAGCTATTGACTGGCACTGAATGAGAGAAAAGTCTGGCAGCATTAGATAGACTTTTTGCAAAGCACATGAAAAATCCATCTCAGCTAGAAAGAGGCAAACAGATTGTAGCTGGAGAGAAGCAACAGCCACAACTCTTACTACCTGTGGTGAAAGAATAAACAGTATCAAGTGCAGATTACAAAGTGCAGCCTAAAGAGTCTAGCTTTAAATCAGAGAATCAAGCAGAAAATGGCTAGATACAACTAAATGTTTGCAAAGTTAGCTCAGGAGAAAGGATATTATGAGAGAGTCGCTAAAGCCCACTGACACAAACAGTCCTTTCTACTGCACTCTGCCAAAGAATAAATAGGAAAAGGAGTGGGGAGGAGTAGGGAAGGTATGGGTTTGTGTGCAAGAGAGCTTATTTGGACAGAATTTTAATTGCAGTTCTGTATACCACACTGTGGTTGGTTGGCTTCCCACTCTGTCATACACTTTCAACACACTTTAAACCGTGTTGTACCAAAATCATGCCAAATCATGAAAACGAAAAAATATCTTTCATCAAGGCATTTGCCTGTCACCAACCCTTTCTGCAATGACCTGCACTCCTCTGCAGAATACAGTCTGGGAGAGAGACACCAAGACTTTCCCTTCAGGTTAGGGCCGGTGAGGAAAAAAGCAAGCCATCTTAAAAGCAACCCTACCTGACAGCAGGCAGCTGTCAAGCTGGACTTTAATGATCCTTCTTGGTCCCTTCCAACTCGGAATATTCTGCAATTCTGTGCTGAAATGTTCTAACTAGGAAACTGAACAAAGTGCTTGCTCCCCAGGATACTGCACTTCTTGAGGCCACAATCATGTGGAGCAATGATACTTTCCCCAGTCCAGATACAACCAGCAGGTGACATCACCTCACCCTACACAGCAAGAATCCCACCACTTTGTAACAGAACTTCTCCACAATACATTTGGTGACAGTACAAATTACATATACTTTCTTTATTTCTAAGAAGCACAAAGCAAAATAAATTCAATGGTGTTCTCATAAAAGGAACATATGGAGATTAAAGAAATTTAGAATTAGTTCTCAGATCAGCTCCATGCATCACAGATGGCCTTAGAACTGCCCTTGTCTCTTAGCTGACCATCACTGAAATGGGATAATTTAATATTGCTGTCCGAGGCTCCAAAGTCCACTAATACAGATACAAGCCCCTGTGAGCTGATATGCTCAGAAATTATCATAACGAATGCCCAGTTAACAAAATACAACTACAAACTTCTCCATGGGGACACCAGCTAACTTGCTTTCTATTGCTATTTCACACTTCAAGTTATTCAGACTGGCCAAAGAAAGGAGGTCACCAAGCATTTTTTTAGGTTGGGATGTCAATGCATACACACACACATGCACCACACTTGCTCCTCCTCTTCTAAGGCAGTCAAGGAATTACTCTGGAATAATAAAACACCAACAACTATTTTACAGGACAAAACAAGGACAGTTGGAATGGAAGGAGCTAAAAGGCAGCTAATGGAGGTACATCTTTCCAGCAAAGGTCCTACTGCTACAGTGAAGAAGAGGACACTTACTGAGAACTTCAAATAAGGTCCAAGTTGTTCAAGTGTCTTGCCAATATACTGACATCTAATGATTTAAGTACTTACTTTAGCCTTGCAAACATTACAGTTATACTTTACTCACACGAAATTTTACCCAAATGCTAAAATGCTGTTTGATTTTTCTTAAGCGAAACTTCTAATTTAACTACAACATGAAGAATCAGAACTAAAAAATGGATAATTACAGCAAAGAGGCCTGAATAGAATAGGAGACGGAGGCACTGAACAAGAATTATTTTTGTTTCTCATGAGCAATGTTCTCACATCTTTACGTGACTACTCTCAGATGATGCATGCTCTGCTCTAGATAGTCAGATCCAATAACAATTAAAACAGGCAACGGAAAGTGATTCTGCCCTTAGCATCCTGGGTTTGTGGGGGAGTGATCTGCTAGAAAAATATTCCACAAAACAGCACACAACATTGAGCTTACTAAACAAAGTCACTGAACAGAAAATTATTGATTTCAAAGGGTGTTGAGATTACTCATATTTCTGCTCCACTGGTTTGAATTTATTAAAGGTAAAGAAATGCTCAAGAAATGCCAAGCTCCATCCGTATGGTAAAGCAGTTGAAAAAGTCAGTAACATGTATTTTAAAGTTACTCTACTTTACTGTACTCGTACTGTACGAGGATTATTAGTTACTAAAATACTGACGATGGTTTAACCAGCCTAAGTAGGACCAGTTCAGCACCAACGTTTTTAGCACTAAACAAAAAAACATAAAGAATTTACTCTGTAGCCAAGACATATACACACACTGCTAAATTCCCAGGACTTTTCAGAGCTCACTCCCTCGCCACAATTGCCTCTGCCTGCATGTTCTCACCAGCCATGCCAGCCTCGGTCCATCCTGGCCACACTCTTGGATGCACTGCTGGAGCTGGAAGTGATGGATGTGACTGCCTGGAAAAGGGCTCAGCTCTTACATTAGATGAGTTTTATCCATGGTATTGCTGTTCCATAAAGAGAATGCATCAGAGACAGGAAGCAAAGGA
>VYZQ01020040.1:1876-15885 GCA_013400655.1 Mystacornis crossleyi
ATTACATGGCTTGTTTGGACTGCATTAAGGATAGCTCTTCCATAAAGATGCTACTGACATGAGAAAACTACAGGACAAGGAAAAGTTGCATAAGGCATACTGCTGAGCATATTAGAGTCTGCTTTGTTCTGAAACTAGACATTCTCAAGAGCATAAGGATAAAGAGTCTGTCAAAATATTTATCACCTTCTGTTTTTCTAAATAGAATTTGATACTTGCAAATATGTTCTGAGTGGTTGTTGTGGTTTATTCCAGCAGGCAGCTGAACACCACACAGCCATTTGCCTACACCCCCCTCAACGGGATGGGGAAAGAATCTGAAAAAAGATTAAATTAATGCATTGAGATAAAGAAAGTTTAACAGGACAGAAAAGGAGGGGAAACTCATAAAAAAGCTAAGAGAATATAAAAGCCAAGTGATGCACAATGCAATTGCTTACCACCCAGTGACTTATGCCCAGCCAGTCCCTTAGCAGCTGGCTGTATTCCCCAGCCATCTCCCCCAGTTTTATTTTTGAGCACGATGACATATGGTCTAGGATATCCCTTTGGCCAGTTGGGTTCAGCTGTCCTGGCTATGATGCTTTAGGATATCCCTTTGGCCAGTTGGGTTCAGCTGTCCTGTCTATGCCCCCTTCCAATTTCTTGTGCACCCCCAACCGACTTGCTGGCAGTGCAGTATGAGAAACTGCAAAGTCCCTGACTTCATATAACCACTGCTCAACAGCAGCTCAAACATCAGTTTGTTACCAACATTCTTCTCATCCTAAATCCAAAACACAGCACTGTACCAGCTACTAGGAATAAAATTAAGTCTAACCCAGCCAAAACCAAGATACAAATTTAGTAACCTGCTGTGTAAATGTTTGACTGGGACCATGGTTGTATTGGTGAGAATACTTTTTTTAGTAAAAGAAACCAGAAGAAGACTTCAGTGATAAAGTAGCTTATATAACTCTTTTGGTGTATGTAATGTCAGAATGAAGTAACACACTACTAGAATGCTCAAAATATTTGCTTGGCTGTTTATGGTATTACCAACCCATTTGAAAGAACTTGCTCCATTTTCAGAGTTCTTTATTTCTGTTACTGATGTCACTTTTTAGAATGTTAAACCATTAAACAGTAAATCTTCATAGATCTGCAATATATTTTATTTCAATTCAGAAATTAACAGTAGTAAGAGCTGTGAAAATACAGGAAATGCAAATTGCATTCCCAGTGTTGGAAAAATAAGTGGAGTGTTTTACTTAAGCTAACTAACATTAGTAAGGACTCAAGAGGCTCTGATATTAATACTGTGTTAATTAAATGCCAAAGAAGAAATGAGAATAGTTGACTACTGTCCTTTTTTCCCCTGTCTCTGTTACTTTCAGAATCCTATTTTAACTGGACTTCTGCAATGATTGAATTTCATTGGAAGTAAAATAAGGGACTGGTTCAGGCTTCAAGTTAGTCTTCAATTCTTGCAGAAATTGATTTATTTTGTGTTGTCCATTGTTATAGGGTTAAATGGGTATTAAGCTAAATATAGACTGGGGGGAAGAGTTAGAAGAATCAGGAATAAAGCAGTGAAGCTGCACCTTGGAAGAAGCGAATATGGTAGGGGAAGATGTTTTAGATTTTGTCTTTGTTTCTTAAATCAACTTTAATTCAACTGAGAGGAACCCAAATTTTCCCCAAATCAGGTCTGTTTTTCTGGTGATAGTATTTGGTAGGGTATTGGTACATTTGGTAAGTATTTCTTTGTCTTTATCTCAGTTCATGAGTTTTTCCTTGTTACTGTCTCCTCCTATCCTGTTGTGGAAGAGTAGTGCAAGAGCAGCTGGGTAGTTGTTTGGTAGCCACCCAAGGTTAATGCACCAGAGTACTCACTATTGAAACAGTCTTGTGCTCTCTCAAACTCTTTATTATATATACACTTCCACTGTAAAATGGACAAAGCTAATGCGGTGTTTTTGGTGTTGATTTGTTTTTACAGTAGAGCTTCTATTCGAATAGATCCTTATTTTGCTTTCCATTCAGATTCACTGAAGTGAAAACTGATTGAAGCACTGTAAGCAAAGGCTAATATAGTGATTAAAAATAGCAAGATATTATTCTGAAGGGCAGATTCTAAAAGTAATGCAGGGACCACTGTAAACTGAAATCTAAGACAACTTCATCATTTTTTTCTGTAAAGAACTAAACAACCACATGAAAAATGGAGCTTTTTAATGACCTTTGAGTCTAAATGACAAGGCAAATTATTCTGCAGGTGATTGTTAACTGAAACATATAATGAGGGGAAAAAAATGGTCATGTCATCATTATTTTGATGCTTATAAGTGAAATTTGCAGTAAGTGGAAATGCATGGGTTTGTAGCTGTACAATGCAGGATGTTCCCAAAAACATGGTATTTAGAAATATGAGAGCCATTGTATTCTGGTTGGCTTTTCCACACTGAAGTGCTATAAAAGAATTTTGGAAGTGCCTTTTTTTCCTGCCCATGAGGGAACAGACCATACAGGAAACATCTCTGATGTTTCACATTTGATGGAGTCTCCTATCACAGAAGGCAGTTTTTTTTTAATGGGTTGAGCAATGTTTTGGGACCTCGAAAAAAGTGCTGTGAGTCATAAAGTGCTATGTAACTCAGCTGTGACTGAGACACAGCTTTCAGAGTTCTCAGAATTGTTGAGAACACACAAAATCATTAGTGTCACAATATTTAGCTATTCAGCTATTAGCTCTTTGTATGCCTTTCTGCATCTGGGCTATGAATTCTGGTTTTTAGGATGCAATATATACTCTATATAGGCAATAAAGCACCTTGAGCTGATATTCCAGCATCTTAGGTTGATACTGAATGTGATCATTACCAGTATGCAGCTTAATATTGGCTCTGGTACTAATGAGGATATTGAAGTGAGCTGTAAAAGCAGAATGTGTTGAAGTTTAACTTAAAAAACATAAATAAATGGAGGAACTGAAATAGTAGACTTGATGTTATTATGTGCAAGAGGTCCAGTATTAGACAAAATTTTGGCATTTGGTTGGTTTGGTACTCTTTTAGCAGAAGTGCTACCAAATGTTTCAGAGGGCAAGATGAAATGTTGGACTCTGTGAGAGAATATCACTGAATCCAGCTTTGGCCTAGATCCCACCAAGCCAGTAGTCAGCTGTACAATGATGAATCTTCTGGGAAACACTGCTGTTGGGGTAGAGACAAAAAGAAATCTGTAACTATTTTGCATGATTCAGGGCCATGACAGCCAACAGTGACCACTCAAGATGAAGTTGGAAGAGAGGGTCGGAGAACAACTCCACACCTTTATTTTTTCCAGGGAACCAGGGGAATGGTGATGTTTTTCATCCCTCCAGAGATAAGACTGGAGTAAGCATTGCCTGGATTAACTTTTCCATAAGCTTATTGGAAGAAGGAAAAATAGCTCCCAGTAGCAAAGGTGAGAGCTCATAGGTCAAAATCAGTAGGGAAAAGTGCTGTGAAGTTTTATTGTAGATTAATTTGGTGTTGAGAAGGAAGAATTATATGCCTTCAGTACTCTTGTCTCTCTCCCAGAAACAGTAGCTTACCTCTTGCTGACAGTAAATATATTTCCTCCTTGGCTGGCCATTCTCCTTTAGCGTAAGGAGTCCAGACTGTATAAGCAACTTCTACTCCTGGGCTTTTGAAAGGAGCACTCCAGATCTTCCCCTGTTATGCTCTAGTTACCGAGGGGAAGAAGCTGAATTATTCATATCTGCCTCTGCCAAAAACAGAAGGTGGAAAAATCGACTAAAGCAGAATATGGTGGCAAACATGACAAAGTTCTCACTCCAATCTCAACAGCTGTAGTTGTCCCCTCCATCTGGGCTATGGAAGACAGGGAAAGACAATTTTCAGATCAACCACCTATAAGAAAGTTGATCACATTTTGGAACTCTCTTTACCCAGAAGGTGAATTCTTTTTAATGTAGGGATATATCTTACAGTTTTTAGAAAATGTTGCAGTTTTTGAGACTGGAAGTAGTTTCAAAAATTTATTGAATGTCTTTCTACGTTATACAGCTTGAAAGCATATTTAACAGGTCTAATTCATGCATTTTGCTTACTCACTAAGAGTCTTCAAGCATCAGCATGCAATGAACCCTGCTGATCTGAAGCACTGAAAAGGCAAATTACTCTTGGTGTTTGCAGTAACAGTTTAAATGAGTAATTTAATCACAAGGGATAATCTTTCTTTTTTCAGTTTCCTTATTAATATTGCCTTGGCCCTTTTAGAACTTCACTCTACAAATGAGGCCTAAAAAGAGTTCTATCTATCTATCTATCTATCTATCTATCTATCTATCTATCTATCTATCTATCTATCTATCTGTCGATAGTTTCTACATGAAAAGGAGTAAAAAATACTTCTTGACAAGAATGTATTGAATTTTCAGGGATTTTATTCCTTTGGCATAGCTGTCATGGGGTCATTACAGAAAAGGAGAAGTAGAAGATTTCTTCAAAATGCATCAGATACACTACAAAATCTCTTTTGGGGCTAATTCTCTACATGTGCAGCGCTACTTCTGCATATTACATTTTTATGGTACAATGCTAAGATCCTTCTATGAAAATTAGCTATAGATTAGAAGCATTTTGATGAAATAGCCTTTACTTTAGAAAGTTAACTCAGAATATAGTAATCCATTAAATACATTCTTAGAAAATAATTCTTAAACCCCAAATCATCAGACTTGGGAGATTTATCTAGTTAAAGATATGGAAATTTTATCAAACTGAGTTTCTTTCTTCAGTCATATAGCAGCCATGGACTGGGTGGTTTAGGACAATGTAAGTTGAAACAATTCTATTGACTGTGTGGAGTACATCAAAAATATGTCTAAAAACTAGTGTTGTGCTAGTGCAAAACTGTGGAACTGATCAGCCTGATAAATCAATTTATTTGACCAGCTTAGAGGGGATGACAAGGGTGATCAGCAACTGGAACAGGCTGCCCAGGGAAGTGATGGAATCATTATCCCTGGAAATGTTCAAAAATCTTGTAGATGCAGTGCTTAGGTAAACTGTTTAATGCTGGACCTGAAAGTGTTAGGTTGAGGGCTGGGCTCAATGTTAGAGGTCTTTCCCATGCCCAATGATTCTATAATGGCAAGGCTGTGGATGTTGGTTACCTGGACACCACTGTCCATTCCATTCTGCTGGAGAGGATGGCTGCTCATGGCTTGGACAGGTGTACTCTTCACTGGATAAAAAATTGTGTGGATGGCTGAGCCCTGAGAGTGGTGGTGAAAGAAGTGAAATCCAGTTGACAGCCAAATACAAGTGAATCTCCCTAGGGCTCACTCTTGGGGTACAGTTCTCTTTAATATCTTTATCAAGAATCTGGATGAGGGCGTAGAGATGACATCAGGTTGGACAGAAATGTTGACCTGCTGGAGGATAGAAAGGCTCTGCAGATGGATCTGGACAGGCTGGATTGATGGGCTGAGGCCAATTGCATGAGGTTGAACAACGCCAAGTGCCCCATCCTGCATTTGGGTCATAACAACCCCAGGCAGTGCTACAAGACGGGAGGAGTGGCTGAAAAGGTGCTTGGTGGAAAAGGACCTGGTGGTTGAGCAGCTGAACATGAACCAGCTGTGTTCCCAGGTGGCCAAGAAGGCCAAGGGCGTCCTGGCCTGTATCAGCAATAGTGTGGCCAGCAGGACCAGGGCAGTGATTTTCCCCCGGTACTCAGAACAAGTGAGGCCACACCTTGAATCCTGTGTCCAGTTCTGGACCTCTCACAACAAGAAACACGTTGAGGTGCTTGAGAGTGTCCAGAGAAGGGCATTTGGGCTGGTGAAGAGTCTGGAGCACAAGTCTGATGAAAAGCAGTTGAGGAAGTACGGGGTGTTTAGCCTGGAGAAAAGGAGTCTCAGGGGAGGCCTTATTGCTCTCTGCAACTGCCTGAAAGGAGATTGTAGTGAGGTGGGGATTGCCTCTTCTCTCTGGTAACAAGTGGTAGGACAAAAGGAAATAGCTTCAAGTTGCACAAAGGGGTGTCCAGATAAGAGATAAGAAAAATTTCTTTATGGAAAGGGTTATTAAGCTCTGGAATAGACTGCCTAGAACAGTGGTTGAGCCACCATCCTTCAAGGTATTTAAAAGATGTGTAGATGTGACATTTAGAGATTTATTTTAGTAGTAGATTTGACAGCATTAAGTTTATGGTTGAACTCCATTTCCAGGATCTTTTCCAACCTAAATGACTGTATTATATTCAAATTTTTATGTTATTCTCACACACTTACAATTCAACATAAACTTGAAATGCCAGAAAAAAGCAGCCTCATTGGTAGACTCTGATACTGTTGTTCACACCTTTAAGATGATTTCTACTAGTGAAAAGACAAATATACATCTTATGGAGATTACTGTATGGAAATACTAACACGATGATGTGATACAAGGATAAAACTTACTTTAAACTAGGTATGCATTTTATGGGAACAAAGTTCACTTTTAAAAACAGTAATTTTTTCATTTGCATTGACCTTTTATCACCTCATGATAGTAAGAGAAAACATCCTGCATTTTGTAATAATACAATGGGATACCTGCTCTAGATATTGATACATCATCTGCTCTGTGACTTAGGAGCCCTAGTTTGCTAAATAACACATTTCCGTTGGAGAAGGACATTTGTAGCAGATGATGGAATGTGTCTTAGGCATGCTTACCCCCAAGATAGTTTGAATCATAAAATCTGAGTCTGAAAGCCTGACAATACAGAAGAGGAGATACAGCACTGAGTTTACTTGCCTACTTGTTGGGGATTTAGGAGGCTTTTTTTTGTATGTGTGTTCTTTTCTTTTCCTCTCAAAGAATTTTTCCCTATGTTAAGGCACAATTGCTGGGTACTTAAGAAAAACAAAGAGTTTGCCACAGGGGAGGGGCCCAGTTGTCCCTCTTTGTCTTGAGTTTGTTTCTCAGGTGGAAGAGCGGAGATGCCNCCTTGCCTGAGAGGCCCTCAATTCCAAAATTATACTAATTTGGAAGGAAGGGGGTTACATTTTCCCTTCCGGGGCGGGAGGGGGACTCCTGCTTTCCTTAGTAAGCACCTGTCCTTCAAACCAGGACACTACTCAATGGTCTTCAACAACAAAATATCAGCTACATATAAATATGAATCTTACAGAGGTTAAAAGTAGCAATTATCTAATGTTGAAATACAAATGACTTTATCTTTTCTGTGGTTTGATTTTTTAACATTTTTGTGAATGTTTCATATGGAGAATGTGCTCATCTGGAACAAATACAGTGTGACCTTTGACTTATAAGCAAATATCTTGGGTAAAAGTGTTTTCTATTTACTGCTGCCATTCTAAACTTAATCTAGACTACTCAGATAAAGAGCAGAACATTATGTTGTTTTTTCTGTTGGATTTAATTTTCTTATATCTTGGAGGGGTGTCATTTAAGGTGGGAAAATAATAGAATAACAAGGATAAAAAGAATATATCTTGCTGAAGTCCCTTAAGTCCTCTCTTACTGCATAAGGTGCTCAAAACTTCTTGTAAACTCTTGTTTTCATGGTTCTCCAAGTTATTCCTTCTGTATAAACTTTACTATCAGCCCATTTACAATAAGAGGAATTGAAAACCAATAAATGTGAGATTTCCAAACTGGGATCCTTGTGAACTATCAGTAGTCTTTTGATCTTGTATTCCAAAATAGTACTGTAGATTCTTTGTAGGGCCTCACTGCCTTCTCATTGATATGAAGCAGCAATAAAAGCAGATTGGTCTGAAAATTTTTCAGAGGCCACAAAAAGGTTATTTGCAGAAATGCTTCTCTTACATTTCAAATATCTTTTTCGTTTTTCTTCTTTCTCTAATTTTTCTCTCATTACAACATGATAATTTGTGATATGCATCTGGTACCTTTTTATTTTCTTGGAAGTTATTATAATTCTTCCATTTCTAACCTTCAATTTATGTTCCATTGTGTCCTACTGAAATTATTTCCTATTGCACACATTCCCCAGTTCAGATAGTTTTATAATTGTGTCCTTTTCAATTCACTAAGGACATCTTTACATCCTGGTGGAGGTTCTTCAAAGCATATCTGACCTAAATCTTAAGGGGAAATGTAGTATCATTTCCCAAGAAGATTTCTGTTTCATTGTGTGATCCTAGAAGATCATTCTTAAGTATCACAGATATGAAATTGTTATGAAATGAATTTCCTGTGAAAGTGACCTCTCACCCAGGAGAGATTAAACATTTGCTTTGTATGTACCACCTCTTCGGAATGAGAATTATGCTACAGTGCACTGTGAGAATATATTGGGACATATTATTTTATGTTATACCAAGGTGGAAAAAGAACATATAAAATAAACATAAAATATTCTTTTAAATAGATGAAATAATTTCTAGTTGAGTTAGTATTTATAAAGTAACGCATGGTCTAAAAATAATACAAGGAACACTGGGAAATTATTTCACTTAAAAAAACTCAAGATTCACAAGACTTTGCAATGTCAATGCAGACAAGAAAATTAACTTGCTTCTTTGTCTGTTCATTATAATAGAATTTAGTGCAGTGATCATGGGATCTTATTTTTGCTGTGCGTTTCTGGTTTTTGTTCACAGAACAGTCTTTTTTCAAACTGGTCTGTATTCAAGTATGACCCTAAACTGCTTTCTGAACACCACTTGTACCCTGCTTGAAAATAGAGTTAAATTTTCTTTTGTTAAGAATTTCCTGTGATCACAGTGACTCATTTCAAACTACCTTCTTTGCAGTACCATTCCAAAGGGAAAGTCTTCCTATCCCTATGGCATTGCTTAGGATACAAGAGGAAATTTAGGTTACAAATACTCCATAATCGCAGGCAACTTGACTCATGCTGCTTTGTATTGTGGTGATTACATAGGTTCAGGACACTGATTCCCATTGAACTCAGCTGAAACAGTGAATGCTTGAAGTCTAATGTATAAAAGCACTGAAGGTCTCTCACCAAGAGGAGGAAGGAACACACAAAACAGGCTATTCTTGCTGCCCTTTGAACTGTGTCACTGAGACTGGTTTCAGAGCAGGGTAGCCTCAATCACCTGCTTTTTGTCCATGGGAACAGAGATTGATTATGACTTGATTAAGTTACCTGACCTATCTTGCAGGGAATCTGATTGATCTACTGGAATACTTTCTCCTTTCAAGAATGAGCTGGTTCTTGTGCACTAAAATAAAAGTTCTATTCTGGAGTTTCCTTTCTTGCTCCCTATCTAAACTTCTTCCCTTTCAGACCTCATTCCAAGGTTTTCTCACTTTCTTGCCTTCTCTTGTTCTAGCCTGACTCAGTAATGAGACAAGTTAACTGATGTTGAAAATAACTTAGATTCACAAAGATCATGAGAGTTCTGGCAAGCACTTTCTCTTCTGCTGGAAGATTTTAAGCCAAAATACAGTTGGTTGAATAGGCCCATATCTTCTGGCAGATTGTGCAAGTTTTTCATATACCTTTGTTTCTTCCTACTTCCATTCCATAACAGTTCTGCTCTGGTCATGATACGATTAAAGTTGAAACACTTTATCAAGTGTTGCAATAGGTTATTGGTGTATGTATAAGAGTAAGAAAATTAAGGTAATCTTATAACCATCACTCACCAAAGTGAACAGTTCTGGTGCAGTCACATTCTGGAGAGCAAAATGAATTTCTGGAACCAGGGGAACCCCAGGAGAGCACCAAGACACTCTGATGACAGGAGAAAAAGAGCCAGCAAAACTTTAACCCTTAACATGAGGAGAACAGACTTCAGATTGCTCAGGGAACTAGTTAGAACGGACCCCGGGGAAAATGCTTTTGAAGGTACTGGGGTCCATCAGTTCTGGTCATTCTTTAAGCACCACTTCCTAAGGACACAGCAGCAGGGAATTCCAAAATGTTGGAAGTCAAGCAGCTGAGGCAGAAAGCCATCTTGGCTGAGCAGGGATCTTCTTTAGGAGTTAGTCAAAAACGGAAGTTGTATGTCCAGTGGAAATAAGATTGGGTGACATGGGAGGAATACAGTGATGCTGCTCACCTCTGTAGGGAGAAAATTCATGTGGCCAAAGATCAGCTGGTATTATTGAAAAACACCAGAAGCACAATGCAGTCATCAGTCACAGCCAGCACAGCTTCATGAGGGGAAAGTCTTGCTCTTCAAACATAATTTCCTTTTAGTACAAGTAACCCACCTACCTAACCAAGGGAAGCAAGTTATGTGATCTTTTTGGATTTGGCAAAGTTTTTGATAATGTCTCTCATTGGATCGTTCTGGACAAAATGTCCAGCACACAGCTGGAAAAACACATCATGTGATACATGAAGAACTGGCTCAAAGTTTGAGCACGAAGGGGAGTTTTAATGAATGGGGTGACATCAGACTGATGACCTGTCACTAGTGGAGTTCCACAGGGCTCCATCCTCGGCCCTATGCTCTTCAACGTCTTCATAAATGACTTGGACATAAAACTTGAGGGAATACTAAGTAAGTTTACCAATGACATTACATTCGGAAGAGCTGTTGACTCCCTCAAAGGCAGGGAGGCCCTACAGAGAGACCTCAACAAGTCAGAGGGCTGGGCAATCACCAACAATACGAAGTTTAACAAAAACAAGTGCCAGATTCTGCTCCTGGGATGGGGCAACCCTGGATGTCCGTACAGACTGAAGAATGAGAGGCTGGGGTGCAGCACTGTGGAAAGACAACTGGGGGTCCTGGTCAATGGAAAGTTGAATCTGAGTCAGCAGTGCCCTGGCAGCCAGGAGGGCCAACCCTGTACTGGGGGCATCAGGCACAGCATCGCCAGCCAGGCAAGGGAGGGATTGTCCTGCTCTGGTCTGCACTGGTGCAGCCTGACCTCGAGTCCTATATAAAGAAGGATATAAAACTATTAGAAAGCATCCAGAGGAGAGCTAAAATAATGGTGAAGGACCTAGAGAGCAAACCGTATGAGGAGTTGTTGAGGTCAGTTTGTTTTGTTCACGTTAGAGAAAAAGAGACTGAGGGGAGAGCTCATTGCAGTCTGCAACTTCCTTGTGAGGGGAAGAGGAGGGGCAGACACTGACATCTCTTTGGTGACCAGTGATACAACCCAAGGGAGTGGCATGAAGCTGTGTAAGGGGTGCTTTAGACTGGATATTAGGAAGAGCGTCTTCACCCAGAGGGTGTTTGGGCACTGGAACAGACTCCCCAGGGAAGTGGTCACAGCACCAAGACTGACAGAGTTCAAGAAGTATTTGGAGAATGACCTCAGACGCAGGGTGTGAGGGGCTTTCCTGTGCAGGATCAGGAGTTGGAGTTAATGATACTTGTGGATCCCTTCCTGCTCAGGAAGCTCTATGATTCTAAAAAACAAAACAAAACAAACAAACAAACAAACAAACAAAACAAAACAAAAAAAACCCCCACAAAAACAAAACCCTCAAAACAAACAAAAACCCAAAACAAAACAAAAAAAGAAGACAAAGAAAGTTATCCTGATTGGCCAAAGATTTTAAACAATTTTTTATCAGCTGTTCATTTAACAGATATAGAAGAAGACAACACACTTAAATTGTTGCAATGAAAAGTTTTTAAAAAGAGGGCTGAGTCACTGTCACAGGTGTACTGATCAATACTCTTCAATTAGAGACATAAAACTAAAACCTCTGTGTATTCAAATGCAAATCGACAAAAATGGAAGAAGGGAACATAAAGAAAAGACTTAGTCATAAATAAAAAAAATGTTAAATCAATACCGTGGAGGTGGTCCTTGCATATTTTCCTTTAAAGGAAAAATCAGTTACCGTGCTATGTCTCAAAACCTCTGCTTTCTCAGAAACTGGATCTGACTTCTGATCAGTGATAGAGGTCTGGTAAAATCTTTTTAATATGAATGACAGCTTGGAAATCCTGCACAGATTGAGTATTTACTCCAGTAGATATTTTTTTGCTATAACTCTAATTTTTTTTTTCCTGTATTTTGCATAACCACTGTAATTTCATCACAGCTGTGTGTATAAATAAGAGTTTCAAGAAGTTTTAATGGTTTTCAGATGAATTTCAGAGAGCTATTTGCAACTCTGGCAATACCTCTTTTCAGGTATAAACACTACTTTCTGAGCTGGAAAGTAATATAATCATATTCTACTGTTGCACTGAAAACTACTAACAATGATGATTCTCTTACTGGCCAGAGTACTTTTCTTCTAATCACTCCATTGCCTGGGAAAACACTCAAAATGCATGGATTGCCTTTAGACCCTTTTACTCCTGAGCCATGATTGTCTGGGCTGACTCCCAGCGTCATTCCTCTCCCTCTCCGTTTTGTCATGGATGTAATAAAAGAAAACTGAAGTAATTATAATTAGACTGGTGTTAAAACTGAAAGTATGCCCAGCGGCATCTGCTCCTGTGCCCAACCTCTGGCCAAAGGCTTGTGTGAGTTGCCAGTAAATTAACCAAAGCAATGCTTCAGAGATCCTGCCTGCGACACCTGCGTATAACTGTGTTCTATTATGGATAAATGAGGAACACTTCTAGAAAAAGCTCAAGCTGTGGGAAATCCACAAAAGAACCTTCTGGAACTTCTTTGCCTTTTCACACTGTGAATTTTAGGTATGAAAACCTGTGCTATAAATGTGCAAAAATAAAAGGATGAAAGATAGTAAAAAAAAGTCCTTTGCAAGGCCTCTTTACTCCTGAACTTTAGTTGCTTTTAAGTGTCCCTAGCCATATGATCAAAGCAAAGTGAGGAAGAGAAAAGTTTGCCTAGAATGAAGTTCATTATTTTGGGTTGAGAATAACTTTTTTGGATATAAGACTGGTGATAAGATCTAACTTAAAGCAAGGAGACTGGATAATGGAAGTGAAAGTGATAGCAACTGAAGCAGAAGGAAAAGCCTGAAAATTTCAAGTGCTGAAAATCATTTGGCTGAGAAGACTGGGTAACTTTTCCTCTACAATGTTATGCAAACTGACACACACTCAGCTTGATGTGGAGACTTAGTAATACCTGTAATTCAGTACTTACACTATGGATAGAGACCGAGCCAGATTTGAAAAAGTGTTGCTTACAAATTGGCTAGTCCTCGAAAATGAGGAAAGCTGTAGATCATATGTCTGAAAGTACTGAGCAAATAGAAAATCAGATCCTAATGTTAAGTAGGTTTTCTAGTGCTAGCTGCTGTTATCCTAGTAATTATTTTTGAGGGAGAAAAGGTGTTAGAGACAAGCTCCAGCGTATGAATGATTTGCATGTAAACACTAGTATTTTGGTAATTGTGAGACACCTGTCCTGACTCTGCTGTGACAACTGATATAGATTATGGCAAACCAAAACAATATTGGGGGATATAAGCAAGAAGATGGTATCGGAGTTGGAAATAAGAAATTTGAAGAATTTTTTGTCAAGGATAATTTGGAAATTAGAGAGCATAATTAGATACGTGTTTATTTTGATTCTACTTACTTTGAAATATTAATTATCTATTTTTAATTACTTTGTGGTTGTATTACTGAATTCAGTTTGTGTCACACAAAGTGATAAAGTCAGGTACAGGATTTTTGCTTGATAAATCTGTTCAGGCTGGTTCTATGCCTTTCACGTGCCTAGAAATTGCTTTGAGGGCACCTGTGATCTTGGGGATGGAGTTGTGACTGGCTTCAGTTTCCCATATCCTTCTTTATGCCTTCTTTGGGACATAAAATAAATATTTTTCTAGTTGATTTTTCTAATTCTGAGAACTTATCCGTTCACTGTAGTCTTTCCAAGCTGGTAGAACATCTTTGTGGTGACTTTAGACAGGTTATTCTTCAGTGTTGAATATTTGCTTACCAACTTTGGACCTGTACATGTTCATCTTATTCAAGCAGCACCTGGCTAAACTTTTATCGAATCACACCCTTCCTTTCCAAACTCTGTTGCCAAGCACATGGACTTAGGACACCAACTGGCCACAGAAAACCTGCAAGGAGAAAAGAGGCCAAGTACAGCAGTCTTTGC